>LGRX02005998.1:36963-48837 GCA_001247695.2 Cymbomonas tetramitiformis
GATGCTGATGAGCTGAGGCAGCTGTATGGGACCCAATCTTTGCGGTCTGGCGGGGCTACGGCGGTGGCGGAGGCGGACCAGGTTTCTGACCACGAGTTCAATCAGTTCGGTGGTTGGAGCTCTTCATCGGCCTGTGCTACTTACAAGGCCTCGAGCTTGGACCGTCGCTTGGCGGTGTCCAGGAGCATGCCCCATGCTCAGGTTAGTATGCAGGCCCTGCCCTTTGCCATCTTGTGGATCCCATTGTGCACTGTGTTGTGGTGATCTTTGTGGTGTTGCACCGGCCGGGTTTGACAGATACCCGCCTTGGGCTCTGAGAGCCGTAGCTGATTAGAAAACTGAGAGTTTTCTGGTCAGCGGAGGATGGCTGTCAATATGACAGTCGCATCTGGAACTGATCGGAAAATTGAGGTTTTCTGATCTGCGGAGGCCTGAAGAGGCCTTGCCTGGACAGTTTTGTCAGTTGCCGTGAATTGTGGATTCTGTGGAGTCCCGCCCGCCCGCCCTGTTGCAGGTGATGCCGCATCGGCTACTGGTGGGGAGCTGACAGAGCAGGAGAAGGAGGATGTGGCGTGCTTGGAGCAGCTGGGTGTCCAGTGGGACATGGAGATGGGGCCCGCAGAGGGGCAGTCGGCTCATTAGGACGACAGTCGGACTTTTCCTGCCTGGGTCGCCTGTAATTGCATGCAGTAGGCAATAGTTTCCTCCATGGGGGCCCCGGTCTGGGTGACCTTCATGCTTACTGCATGTTTAGGCCTAAGGTAGAAGGCTCTCTTGGCACCTGGTTTGCCAGGTACTGCCAGGTAGCATCAGACACGGCTTGTGCGGTGCCTCAGCTTTTGGGGGTTTCAGCCCTGAGAGAGCAGATATTTCTGTTGATTATGTCCGTATGTCGTCGGGCCTTGTGGCTCTTATTAGTCTCGGGATAGCACCCTTGAGGTGGGACCGAGTGTGTTTTGGACTTATGGACTTGTTGTATATTTTTTATATTCCACACACAGTGCCCCGGCCGGGTTTGACAGATACCCGTCTTTGGGCTCTGAGAGCCGTAGCTGATTAGAAAACCAGAGTTATGATGTGACACAGCACCTCTCGCTCTGCTCGCTGCACTGTGACACATAACGGGATGTTATGTGTCACAATGCAGAGAGCGGAGCGATAGGTGCTGTGTCACATAACTCAGGTTATGTGACATACCGGACCGAGGGTCCCGGTCAGGCAGTATAAGGTTGCTAACTCCGGAGAGTTCGGCTCCGGTGTTTGATCATATTTCGGATTCAGGGTATTATTTTGAACTGTGATTTTCTGCGTGGTGTATATATTCGGTGTTTCGGTTTTTTAGCAGTATGGACGAAATTTCTGACGCTCAGTTAGAAGAAAAGATGGCGGCCGTGAAAGGATCCGTTGAGTACGCAACCTATAAGGTCAAGTTGAATGAGACTATCCCGAACCTTTCCGACGATGACAAGAATTTGCAATCGTATCTCGCTGCGCTTGTCCTCGAGCAGCGCAATCGTTCCGCGAATCAGCCAGGAAAGTTGGACGCAATTCTTCAGCCAGTAGGGGCGAGAGCGCCCGAAAAACGTAAGCTTCAGCGCCCCACAGCTTGGACCGCAGGTGGTTTCGTTCACTCCAAGCAAGGTGGATCCAAATCGGAAGATCTTTCGTGCAAGCGCCAGTTCGAGACGCTAGACAAAGCTGATGACGTCTTCTTCAGCGTCAAGCAACAGTTGGAAGGCTTGGAGCAGCCGGCGTCAATGGCTGAAGAGGAGTTGACACAAATCAAGAAGATAAAAGCTGCAGTCGAGGAAGGTATGCTTTGGGCTGAAACCCAAGCTCAAGTGGTAGATATTGCGTTCAAATTTGGATGGCCTACCGCCCAAGAGTTTCAGGGAGAGCCAGTAGTTGTCACAGAGGAGCAAGAAGGCAGTGGCTGAACGCTACGCCAAGATTGAGAAGGAAAAAGCTGGAAAAAAGAATTTGAACAAGCCTTTTGTTGGGGGGCGTCACCTTCCTAATCGCGAGCAGCCCAATCAAGGAAGGGCGTGTTTCATATGTGGCAATCCCAATCATATCTCTCCCAACTGTCCCCAGAATCGTAATGGAAAAGGGAAAGGGAAGTGAAAAGGTGTCATTCACCTTAGGCAGTAGTGCCAAGGAACTTCGGCTTATCGCCTTAGAGAACTTGCGTGGCTTATTGCCCGCGGAATTTATTGCTTATTGTGAGATATAATATAACGTATTATAGCGGGTGGTCACTGAATAGATTATCATACAAGTGTAAACTGATTATAAAGATAAACGAATATAAGGCGGTCTGTGACCTAGGTATCTGTCACCTAGTACTGTACGAGTACTGGTACAGCTATCGGGAGTCAGAGTAAGTTATGACCTACGGGTCACCGAATCCAGCACACCACCTTGTGACTGTACATAGTGCTGTTACAGGTGGCAGAGAGCGGAGCACAGACAAAGCAAATTGTTCCGAAACAACAAACAGCTAGGAGCTGGAAACTGCTAGAGGGAGGCCTGTGCTTTAGCCAGGGCGGTCCCTTCCTAAAACTGCTGCTAGGATACTGCTTTCAAGCTAAGTTCCTACAGCTCAATCTTGCGGATACTCAGCCACTTCCAAAGTGGTCTACAAAGTTGCAGAGTTCACCAGAGTTGAAGAAGTTGTCAGTGTCAAAGATGTTCAACCAGAACCAGAGCCCAGAAGTCATAATCCAGAACCAGAGTCCAGAAGCCAGAGTCCAGAACCAGAATCCAGAACCATAATCCAGAAGCCAAGACCAGAAGCCAGAGGCAGGAAAAGATTCGTAGAGCAAAATTAGGAATTCCGAAAATTGAAAATCAGAATTCAAACCTGCCGAAACCACAGAAGGAAAAGGAATGTCGAAAGTAAAACAGTACGGCAAGGCAGATAAACTGTTGGCAGTCACCCCAATGGGATGTACCGCTGCGGTGAATTCAGGGTCTCGATCGAGCACCACCGAACCCTGAACCGCTGACACACATGCAAGACACATGAGTGCGGGCAGGGCTAGAGATGCAAAGGAGAAGACTCTCGGCAATGTTGCCACACCGACACGTGATCGTGTAGCCGGTGGGGCCGAGGGAACCTCGTCTCCGGAAAAAGAATAACCGTCGGAGCCGTCGTCATCGTCGATCACGGAAAGCTCCCTCGTGTGAACCGGCTCGTGAACCGAGTCAATCGAGCACAATTCAAGAGAGGTGTTAGGGCACGAAGGCATTACCCGGTCCATAAAATTGACATGAAGTGGTTCCTCGAAAGGAGACCCGAAAGAAGCAGGGTCCGATGCCGAAACCGGGTGGAGCCCAGCGTCGATCTCGTGATTGGCAGGTGGTGGCGCATCGCACACCACCTGCGGCACAGACAAAGTGCCGATGTGCAGTGGTGGTTGCTTACCAGCTGCGGTAGCACCACCGACCTGTGCAGCCGTAGCCGCAGACCGCAGGGACACAAGCACGTCCCGTGCATCCGAGAGCACACCCTCCATGCCGTCGCCCGAAGCACCATGAACCAAGCCCGCATAGTGGGCACGTAATCCCACGTCGTGCCGCACCGGGTAGGTGAAGGGTTCAGGATCGGTACGCACCAGTGGCTGGTCGTGCTCGTGGCACAAGTCAGCGAAGTCCTCGTCGTTCTCGTTGTCGAAGGCGGTTTGAAAGGCCGAAACCACCTCGTCCAAGTCCATGGCGGCATCTCGTAGGTCAACATCGCACGAGCCATACACCTCAGGGCAACGTGCAGTGTCGTGAAAGTGCCCAGGGCAGAGTGGGCACTCCTGTACGAAGGCCGAGGATGCGGAGTGAAATGAGATGCTCCTAGCACCCTGCGTTCTAATACCTTGAGGCCAATTCCCGCCTTTCGGGAGTGGGGATGCTCCGAAGCGGTGCTTCCATCCCACGTGACGATTACGTCCGTGAAACTTACCATCCGTACGACGGTTCCGTTCATCACGCCACTTGGACGGTGGAAATCTCACACCACCGCCTCCATGCGGACGGTGGGAATCATCCCGTGGCGGCGGTGTGTCTCGTGTACTCTCGCGCTCGTCATGACGGAGTGAGGCAAGTAGGGCAGAGGCCTCACCAATGATCCGAGCGAACTCCTCGAGGAAGCCCGAGACGTCGCTCGGCTCCCCACCTGCGTAAGCCAATCCGAGAGGCGTGTGCGTCGGGATAGGCGCGGCCGCCTTGGGGCGGGTGGGAGGGCCATTTGGGTTTGCACACCACCACACTTCTAGAATGTGAGTGTAAACCTCCTCGATGCCCACCTTCGCCAACTCGGTGTCTAGGCGAAGCGGGGTGATCACCTCCTTGTAAAAGTCGGTGTCCAGCGCTGCCAGGAGCTGCCTCTTGGCTGCTTCGTCGTCCAGGGGACCCGCTCCGCTAGCCGCGATAGCCTTAAGACACTCGTCAAATTGGGCCACTAAAGGCTCTGGGTCAACAGAGGACCCAAAAGAAATGCTTAAGAGCTCTTCGTGATGGCGGAGCGGCCGATGCCCAGGCGGCAGCAGCCGCTTGGTCACCTCAAGGAGGGCACGCTTACCGTCGCGCGGAGAGATCCGAGCCGAAGCGTCAACCCACCTTCGAGCTGGAGAGTGGGGCGTGGTCAAAGAGACCAACGCACGAAGCAAAATGTCGTTGAAGATCGGGTGAACCTCCTTGGTGACGTCCACGAGGTCAAAGATGTCCTCGTTGGCGTTGTCTTTGTTGACAAAGGACGCCTCCAAGGCAGTCACCAAGGAATCCCAAAGAAGTTGACGATGAGGTTCACTTCCGGAAAATGAGGACGCCTTAGTACCTAAGGTGTCCTTCGCAACACGCTTAACGACGTCAGTGTCCCAGGATGATTGCAAAACGGCATTGCCGCGTGTCCTGTCAGCAGCAGCGAGTACAACCTTCGCTGACTGCGGGGTGCTCTTATAGCGAGCACCCACGTTCCTAGCAAAAATAGAGTCTAGGCGCATTCTAGCGCCCACGGCCGGTGTACCAACGGAGGATGAAGTCATCAGAATAAATTCCTACAGGAGGGGGGTTGGGGAAAAGGCGAGGTGCAAATTGTAAGGTGGCGGGCGACCGTAATGCAGTTGCGGAGTAAGGAGAAGATGGGGTCGAACGAAATCAACGAAGTCGAATACGCGACGGCCAAGGAGATGCTGACAGGGGTGATCAAGCCCAGTCTCAAACAAAATCCAACGCGGACACTCGAAGAAGTTGCCGAAAGTCCCAACTCGAAATCTCACCGCAACTTGGCGCAAACCGCACGCCTTAAAGTGGCCAATTCAACACCTCGCGAGGCCCCAACGCCCCGCCAAGCGGAAAAGTTTAGCCAATCATGGCAAAGTCAGCAGTGATAAAAGCGGGGTAATACCCCATAACCTGTGAGATATAATATAACGTATTATATCGGGTGGTCACTGAATAGATTATCATACAAGTGTAAACTGATTATAAAGATAAACGAATATAAGGCGGTCTGTGACCTAGGTATCTGTCACCTAGTACTGTACGAGTACTGGTACAGCTATCGGGAGTCAGAGTAAGTTATGACCTACGGGTCACTGAATCCAGCACTTATCGCGGTAATTGGACGGTGGCCCTTACGTAGTAATTGTCGGAATTGCTTCTCAGATTGTCTCGATGTAAGCGAAACCAATGCAAATCGTGCTTGCTGTTAACGGATTGCGTGGCTGCTTGACGCAGTTTTGTGGCAATGCTTAATGTATGCTCGTTGTGCTTAATTTCGGAGTGTCCCCGCACTCGATCATACGTTTCCAGGATCGTGGCGTGTTGCTTAGCGGAACTTGCTTGCCCGCGTTGAGTTGTCAATCTTCAAACTGGAAGCATAGCACACTCAGGCACGCGACACGGAGTGTCTTTTCCAGTGTACCTATCGTCCGATCCTTGTTCTCTCTTTTAGTTAGCTTAGTAGGTTCAGTTTTGTTTGCAGAATTCCACGACTGCCCGTCCGAGTTCGACGAGGCGGCAGTCCCTGCAGTTACCACGGCTGCCCCTAAGATTACAGGCAGGCTTCGGCAGCGGCCAGGCTTTTGGCGGTCCTTTGCTTCAGCTCTAGTGGTAACCTGGGTGCTGTTCGGAGTGCCACTCACGTGGATCAACGGCCCTCCACCTAGCAGTTTCTTTCCCAACTCTCCGACAGCTTTGGCAGAGGAGGAGTTCGTGACAGAGGCAGTGCTGGGCTTGGTTCAGTCTGGCGCGGCTGAGGAATGGTACACACGTCCGGAGGTTATCTCCCCTGTCGCGGTGGCATAAAGAGACACAGGCCCAGACAGCCCACCTAAGAAGGCTGATCTGGAACGGCAGGTATGTCAACTCGTTCATAGTGGTCCAGAAATTCAAGTATGAGTCTCTGGCTATTGTGAGGGACTTGCTCGGTTGGTATGGCACCTTGTGGTCTTTTGACCTGACCTCTGGCTATCACCACGTGGAGTTACACAGTGACTTTCACACATATGTGGCTTTTAGCTGGAAGGGCAAGTTTCATGTCCTCAAAGCCCTCCCTTTCGGTCTGGCACCTGCCCCTTTCTTCTTCACCAAAATCACCAACGAGCTGGATGGCCGCTCGGTGGAGGAGGCAGGGTGCAGGCTTGGTTCACTATCTAGATGATTTCCTGTTTATTCAGGGACGGTCTGGCAGGCCTTTTGCAGTTGAGCAGGCTTCAGTTCTTCGGGACGTTGAGGAGAGTGGCTTCCTGATTAACAAGGAGAAGTCCACCCTGGACTTTCAACAGCTGATTGAGTTCTTAGGTGTCGGCATTGATTCAGTAAGAGGAGTCTTCTTTGTTGGCTACTGCCCGCGCGCTCCAGTCCTACCACAAGGACCGAAGTAAAAGGGGGCTAGCCGCCGCGATTTTTCGATGTAGATGATGTTTGAGTGCTCAAAGATCATCCTTGGGTGCTCAAATATTTATTAAAAACATGTGCCGGGTGATATACTCGATATGGGTATGCACTTGTGAGGGCTGAAGAGGTGGGGGTAAAATTAATTCAAATTAAATAAAAAGGCCAGTCCTACCACAAGGACCGAAATTTCTCCCGCGAGCTACCTCCACGAAGGTCCTGTAAAAATTCGGAGACCTGTGTTGTCAAGTTCGCGAGCTGCTCTTTCTGCAGTGTCTTGTCAAAAAAATGATCGGAGGTCATCTTCGCCCTCAAAATATCGGTTGAAGTTGCCTGGGTATGCATAATCCGAAAATATCACTGTGGTGTGGTTGGAATTTAGTGATTTTTAACGCTACCCATGCTTAATGTTGATAACGTAGCATGAAATTGCGATATTGTTTAGGCAAGCGGGCAAAGGGGTACTCAGTTTAGGTCCCAATGAGACTACAATCCGGAGGATAGGCACTAGGAGCATCAAGAGG
This sequence comes from Cymbomonas tetramitiformis, assembly GCA_001247695.2. Taxonomy (NCBI): domain Eukaryota; kingdom Viridiplantae; phylum Chlorophyta; class Pyramimonadophyceae; order Pyramimonadales; family Pyramimonadaceae; genus Cymbomonas; species Cymbomonas tetramitiformis. The sequence goes on from LGRX02005998.1 coordinate 44,376, forward strand.
ATGGTTAAAAAAATTCCCGCGCGTCCGGTCCTTGTGATAGGACTGAACGAGATTCCAGTCCTTTCACAAGGACTGTCGGGCAGTAGCCATTGTTCCACAAAAGAAGTGGGACTCCTTTCAGGCCCGGGTGGCATTCACACTCAACAGGCAGTGGACCTCACCCCGAGAACTTTCCCGTCTGGCAGGGAAGATCCAGAGTTTCACTTTGGCTTTGGGCAAGGTGTGCCAGATGTTCTCCCGAGAGATGTATTTTGAGGTGGAGAGTCACTCCTCGTGGGACAGGCCTATTCCACTCACGGAGGCAGTGGCAGGGGAGCTCAGGTTCTGGCAGTCGGTGCAGAGGCGGCAATTCGAAGCCCCTATCTGGCCGGTATTTTTGGCTTTCAGGAACAGGATGTGGACGGATGCAGGCGGCACAGGCTGGGGTGCAGTTCTCGAGGCAGTCATAGGCAGGCTTGAGCAGGTGGCACGGGGGCACTTGTCACTGGCAGAGAGAGATGCTTCCTCCACGCACAGGGAGATGGTTGGCTACCTGCAGGCTCTTCGGTCCTTCTCAGGCTTCGTTCAGTCAGGGCAGCACACTGAAGCTGTACACAGACTCCCAGGCGGGCTGTCAGATCCTTGGGAAGGGTTGCAGTTCCAAGCACGCCTTGCACAGGCTTGTGGTGGACATTTTTTGGGAGTGCACCAGGCTCGGGGTGTCCCTGTACCCGGTGTGGGTGCCTCGGGAGCTCAATGCTCAGGCAGACTATTTGGCTAGCATTTATGATGGTGATGACTGGCAGCTGAACCCGCACTGGTTCCACTGGCTCGACAGTCTGTGGGGCCCTCACACGGTCGACCGCTTTGGTACAGACAAGAATGCACTTCTCCCGCGGTTCAACAGCATGTGGTGGTGCCCAGGCTCGGAGAACGTTGACTGTTTCTCTTTGACAGACTGGTGGCTGGAGAACAACTGGTGCAACCCTCCCTTCGGCTTGGTCGGCAGGCTCTTGGAGGTGCTTAGGAGGTTCTCGGCGGTGGCTACAATCATCGTGCCGTACTGGACGGGCAGGCATTGGTGGCCTCTCATCTGCCCGGACGGGCAGAACTTTGCTCCCTTTATCAGGGACTGGAGGGAGCTTCCACGGGACACGGCAGAGGCGCTTTTTCTGCTGGGGGCCGGTCGGGCTAATGAGAGAGCCGTGGGCCCGCCTAACTTCAGGGTGTTGGCGCTGCGGGTGGACTACTCGGCTTGAGCAGGAGGGCACCTAGAGTCGGCCTTCTGGCGGCAGGTGGAGGTCAGCCCCAAGGACCCGTTGGAGCAGGAGCTGCTGAGGAGCATGAAGACCGATATGGTGGCCACCAGGGCAGTGGGCAGCTGGTGCAACAGCTACTTGGGAGCATTCGGCAGGTTTTCCAGATGGTGCAGAGAAAGGCAGCCCCCGCGGGATCCATGCCCAACATTAGCAGTCACAATGGCTTTGTATCTGCGGTTCCTGACAGACAGGGCAGAGACTTACTCAGTGGTCAAGACGGCATCAGGAGCTATTTTTTCAGTGCACGAGGTGGCTCTGGTTCCGAGAGATCAGAACCCCACCAAGTCGGAGCTGTGCAAGGCAGTGAGGGAGCAGGCCAAGAGGAAGTTTGGCTTGGGGGTGATGAACCGCAAGGCAGCCATGCCCGTGGCTCTGTTGGCAGTCGGTATTAGGTTGTACCATTCAGACAGTAAGGGTTGCTTCTCCATCATCAGGCTGACCGTGGCATGCATGGGGGCAGTCATGTGGGCGGGGTGCCTGCGGTATTCGGACATGAAGATGGTCTGGGTCGGGGCCATGAGGTTCTACAGCACACATATGGTGTTTTTGCTCTGCCACAGGAAGAATGATCAGTACAGAGACGGTGACGTGGTGTATGTCTCCCGCGGCTCGGGAAAGCACTTCTGCCCAGTGGACTTAGCAGAGACACTCATCGAGGCAGGGCAGTTGTCAGGAGCTGTGAATCTCTTCCAAGGTTGGGACGGTAGGAAAGCGGTGAAGGATCCTCAGGTGCCGTTGAACGGCAGGCACATGGACTATCATGTGTGCAGGCGGGAAATAGTCCGCATGGTGGCTCAGGGTACTGGTAAGACGGAGGAGGAGGTCCGCAAGGTCTTCGGGACCCAGAGCATACGGTCAGGCGGTGCCACTGTGGTGGCCCGCAAGGTGTCCTTCGAGGACTTCATGCGGCACGGGCACTGGATGACTGCGTCGGCAGCCACGAGGTACATTGAGCCGCCCACCGAGGAGCGGGTGGCAGTCACCGTGGCAGCTGACTACTAGATCGTTTGCATGTAGAGCACTAATTGCAACAGTGTTGTAGGAGTGACACTGATGTGTCCTGGCCATTATGTGTGCCTGCGGGCTATTATTGGTGTATATTACCTGCAGACTGATCTTTGTTTTGTCTCCGTGACATGCTCTTGCTTTACAGATGTGATTATTGGTTAGCTAGGGTAGCTAGGGTAGCTAGGGGGGACCTGCAGGGTAGGTGTGTCACATAACGGGATGTTATGTGTCACAGTGCAGAGAGCGGAGCGATAGGTGCCGTGTCACATAACTCAGGTTATGTGACATACCGGACCGAGGGTCCCGGTCAGGCAGTATAAGGTTGCGAACTCCGGAGAGTTCGGCTCCGGTGTTTGATCATATTTCGGATTCAGGGTATTATTCCCGCCCTCCGCCCTTCTGTTGAGATCCATGATATGTTTTTGGCAACAATAAGTTTCATCTCTTGTTGATTCGCTGACGGTTCCGCCTTGACCGTCTTTGTTGTGGCACTAATAACTTTAGATTATTAGTGCCTTCCTATACCCTATTTCCGTGACATGCTCTTGCTTTACAGATGTGATTATTGGTTAGCTAGGGTAGCTAGGGTAGCTAGGGTAGCTAGGGGGGACCTGCAGGGTAGGTGTGTCACATAACATCCAGTTTTCTGACGATCCGATGCCCGTTTCAAGAAACAAATTTCATCATTCGGAGGCGAGGATAACCGCTTCGGACAACTTTCGACAACTGCCGGGAACGAGTGTCCACGATGGCAGTTTTTCAAGTTCGTGGCAAGGAGCGACATTTGAGGCTTCACTGAACTCAGGGAAACGAATTTAGGGTCGAATGAATAACATTCGTCTGTCAGACGTGAAGATAGTAGCTGGATAAAGGTGGCGCGCTAGTGTTGTGTAGGTGAGCTTATCGCGATCGTGCAAAAATGCGCGCAAACTCTCTATTTTACTGTGGACTGGTTGCTTTCGCCATAGCAGTCGTCCTCTATTCCACAACCGTTCAGCAGTTATCTCGCAGGTCACAATCCATGAAGGTCGAAACTACATCGTTAAAGTCGCAGATGGATATTTTACTATCGAAGATGAGTGAAATATCCAACCACAGCGAGACTGTCGCAGATTTACAGGGGCGCATCGCCCTTCTCGCTGAAAAGGATGACAGGAAAGCAGCGGCCATACGTGAAATCTCCGAAAGGAGTGCTATCCTATCCAACTATAGCGACATTGTCGCAGATTTAAAGGAGCGCGTCGTCCTTCTTAATGAAAAGGTTGAGAAGCAAGCAGCGGAAATACCTGACTTATTTATAAAGAGTGTGGGGTCTAGCCTGAAAGAGACGACGAAGACAAACACTTTCACGCATAAGAAAAACAGGCCTGCAACGACGGATGCCGGGTTGCCGGTGGCGGAAGTATCGGCCGATGTCTGGTCCGAGCTTCCGAAAGGCTGCCCAGGGAACTGTTCGCAGCACGGCTTTTGCAATCCAGAGCTCAATCGGTGCATTTGCCTTCCTGGACGCGGAGGCCCAGATTGTGGAGTGCACTTGGCGCCGGCTTGTGTCACCCCTTGGGACCCGGCAGGGCACTGCCCCCAGCCATACGTAGACACTGCGGCACAGGCGTATCCTTGCGCGTGCATCGCGCAGTGCCACGCTGCTGGGTTGGACGTAGTTGCAGCGCGGCACAAGGTGTGGACGAGCCTCTCTCAACTTTCTCGCTCGACATTTCTATCCGCATAGTAACTTGTCCGCACACGGTTGAGTCGGCTACAGTTGCCGGTCGTTGCACGTTCTTAAGCACGCCTCGCCCCGATCCCCTGCCTTTCCCCCGCGTTTTGTTCACCCAGTCCGAGTGGGGTTGTTGGCTGAACACCGTGAACACCACAACCACTGCTCGTGATATGGCAGCGGTACCCGTGGTAAGCTGTGCAACGTTTCCCGATCGCGCCCTTGCCTCCGCGGAGTGCCGGTCCTCTCCGTCAGGTGCCCTCGCACCTCAGCGCTTTGCGGAATCGGGTACGCACCTATTGGGAACGGGTTTTCGGCGCTCTGACACAGCACCTCCGTCTCTGCCGTCGCCGATACTCGTCTCGCTGTCGTCACTTCCACCATTCCATGCCTCGGCCCCCGCTTCTGCTCATCCCGCTTTTGCATGTTCCAACAACCC
>LGRX02005999.1:0-26988 GCA_001247695.2 Cymbomonas tetramitiformis
AGCCACTGAACTACGAGATCAGCACGCCGCAGCCGCTCAGCCACTGAACTACGAGATCGACGCGCCCGCAGCCGCTCAGCCACTGAACTACGAGACCGACGCGCCCGCAGCCGCAGCCGCTCAGCCACTGACATCAACGACGAGGTCAACGCGCCCGCAGCCGCAGCCGCTCAGCCACTGACATCAACGACGAGGTCAACGCGCCCGCAGCAGCAGCCGCTCAGCCACTGACATCAACGACGAGATCAACGCGCCCGCAGCCGCAGCCGCTCAGCCACTGACATCAACGACGAGGTCAACGCGCCCGCAGCCGCAGCACCTTTCAGCCACTGACATCAACGACGAGATCAACGCGCCCGCAGCCGCAGCCGCCGATGCCCGACATCAACGACGAGATCGACGCGCCCGCAGCCGCAGCCGCTCGCGTGCCCGACATCAACGACGAGATCAACGCCGCCCGACAGCGCCGCTTCGGCCAGCGACATCAACTACGAGATCGACGCGCCCGCAGCCGCAGCCGCTCAGCCACTGACATCAACGACGAGGTCAACGCGCCCGCAGCCGCAGCCGCTCAGCCACTGACATCAACGACGAGGTCAACGCGCCCGCAGCAGCAGCCGCTCAGCCACTGACATCAACGACGAGATCAACGCGCCCGCAGCCGCAGCCGCTCAGCCACCGACATCAACGACGAGATCAACGCGCCCGCAGCCGCAGCCGCTCAGCCACTGACATCAACGACGAGATCAACGCGCCTGCACCCGCAGCCGCAATCACACGTCAGCATCAACAATCACGTTCATATCACCACGCCACGCCCACTTCGTGTCTTGCCAGCTGATGTCTCCCTATCCATACGCCACCAGCTGGGGGGGGGGAATATATTTAAAAAACTTGCCCTCCAATGCCACGCCCCCATCTCAAACCCAAAATCCCTCACAACACCCCACTCTCAACCACAGCAGAGATACACCGCCATTTCAGCACCCAGCAATACCCCAACGCCCCGCCAGCCCTTACATTGCCGCCCCTCGTTCATAATCGCGACAGCTGTCACAACTATGAACACGCTTAGAAGGGGTCCCTCGGGCACCCCTGAAAGGCCTGTCACACCCCCCATATTCAGTCACGCTACCGCAGCCCATGTCAGACCCCACCGCAGTTGCCCCCATCGCGCCCGTCTCAGCCGACAGCAAACGCCCCAGCCATGACCCCTTTTTTTTCAGTAATTGTCATTCCCCCCTCAGTCACGGTCCTACCCCAGTTCATTGTCCGCTCGAGCGCCCGGAGCATGTCACGTTCACCCTCCTGCTCAGATCGCCCTCCCAGTTTAAATCATGCACGACGCCTCGCCAAGCGCTACATCGACGTCGCCGCGACCAGCCCGTGCCGATCCGCGAGAACCGCAGAGCGTCGAGCACGACATCACGCGTAGTGACATCACGACACGACCACACATGACGTCTCGGCAATGCATGACAGGGCAAACGCAAGCGCGCGTTGACACCAAACGCCGCTGTCACTGGGAACCAATGGTCACAGGGCATCCGAAACGACAATGGCATTCACGGACTTTCACTATGCTCGCTTGAGTACTTAGCTAGCTCTGCTTTCGAAAAGTTAGATCCGAACCTTTCAAAACCATTCTGCGGGACAGTGATATTTGCCTCTTGTGGCCTAGTATTAAATGTGATATATACATACATATGCTTCGAATCCACATGAGAGCTTCGTCACTAGCAGTTTGTAAGAGTCTGGTTCGGATCCCCAGAGTGCCGGCACGCCACTCTGACGTATGTGCGAAGTCGTGCCGTTGCACTTGTTTTATCTGTGAATTGCCCCCGTGTTGCTCGCTTGCCTTTCTGCGTTGCATGCTTTTACCTGAGCCTGAATCTACAGTCTGCGAGTACAAGTTAGTCCCGTGCCCGTTTTGCGAATCTACGAGCCGACACGGCTGAAGCGCGTTGCCGCCCGGCATGTTTTACGTGGCATAGCAGTAGAAACGCATGTCGCAGTTCCGCAGCGCTGGAGATCCTCTGCTGTCCGAAAACGTTCACGAATTCACAACACGATCGCGAATTCCCACAGAGGGGCATTTTTCCCTTTGAGCGCCTAGCGGCGAGATAGCCCGAAGCTGCGTTTGTCATAAATTCACACCCGCGACGGCGAACCGTCTCAGGCACTCTCAGCGGTATTCACGCGTGTGCACGATGCGCCCGGCCTTTTTGTGCCATATTTTGTACCATTTGCTGTGCGAATTCGAACCTCGCAGGGCTTGCTTGCCGAATACGCTCAAACCGGCACATATGACCGGCGCTTGGGAATGCACAACCGTAGCCGCGCCAACTCGAGCCGTGACACCTGACTTTTGCTGTTTGACAAGGTTGTAGCCGCACCCATGTTTTTCCCTCAGTTTGTATGATGTTAACCTTTGTGAATTCGACCTGCGCAGGCTGTGGCAACGTTGAATTCCCCGAACGGACCTGTGTGACAGGTTGTGGGAATTCACGGCTTACGGCGCGCCAGCTCGAGTCCAAACACCCGACTGCAACCTTTCGACAGCATTGCAGCCGGATGTTTTTTTCTTCGGTTTTCATTGTGTGTGTATTCGTGAATTCAACCCTTGTGGGCGTTGGCAGCGGTGAATTCCCCGACGAGCCTGTATGACAGGTTGTGGGAATTCATGGTTGGCGACGCGCCAGCTCGGGCCTGGAGTGAATGCCCAATTGCAAAGTGTTGTTTTGTCCTGCTGGAACGGTATCACCTAACAGGGTGCCGAACCTTTTCGTGAATATATTTAAAAAACTTGCCCTCCAATGCCACACCCACATCTCAAACCCAAAATCCCTCACAACACCCCACTCTCAACCACAGCAGAGATACACCGCCATTTCAGCACCCAGCAATACCCCAACGCCCCGCCAGCCCTTACATTGCCGCCCCTCGTTCATAATCGCGACACCTACTTATCAGAATTCTTCAGTTGATTTACTCTCTGCTGTGGAACCGCCTTGCCCGCTTGGGTCTGGTGGTGCTCAATTTACAACGGACAGCTTGCAATTCACTTCGGGACTCTTCTGTATTTACATCCCAACCGCTGAACTCGGCTCTGCTGACCAGCCTCAAAGTGGCTGAGTTTCTTGTCAATTATCCTGGCAGCTTGATTAGCTTTAGCCCAGTAGTGGGATGACCGGGTCAAGACCCCGGCACCCAGCTAGAAGTGATCGGTTTCCACCGAAGTGAATGTTAGGTGTTTGTTTGTATCTCGTGGCTGTGTATACTGTACCTGCCTTGCTAGGTAGTCACACCCACGGGTGGTGTGCTGGACTTCGGGTTTAGGCTTAGTTATTATGGGCTCTGACTAGCCCCTAGCCTGACCCTGCTTCCGTTCGTGTCCGTGACATCCTAGCACTGTACTGTACAGTAGTACAGTACAGTAGTACAGTCATTGTTACTGTCTGGGTTTCCGAGAGCATAAAGCTCCGGCCAGACACTGTTTATATGATGATCAGTTTGGTTTCCTAGCGAGCTTAGCCGGACAGCGTATCTGTCTTCCTCGCAATTCTTTTATCATATTCGATTATATATATATATATAACACGCCCTCGGGGCGCGGTATGAGTATATCAATTTCCCGGCACTACCCTGGTGACAAGAAACAAGCGGATATATATATATATCGATAAGGATATATCGTATATGTCGGGTGCTAAGGAGCCGAACAGTTTCGCAGGGGCGGGTGTTCTCGGATACTAAGATGATATAAAATACTTAGTTGAGTGTTTTATAGCACACTGACAACGGTGACAACGGACACTGGTGACATCTCGGGCTGAGGGGTGACAGACAGGAGCGGGCCCACTGTGCCCCCCCCTTGCTGGATGTGACACACCGACAGTCAAAATCTGTCACTTGTCAATTCCTATAGTAGGCTGGGTGACCGTCACCAGTAGACGAGAAACACCCGTTAGTATTTATGTGTACCTCTTTGATCAATGTGAGACTTTTACCGTTCTGAGATCGAAACCCTTAACTCAGGGTTTATTCTCCGTTATCCGATATATACACACCCAACTATATATCTGACAGGTTTGGCCCCACTTACGCTTTATTTAGCCACTGCGACACCGCCGAGATGATTGGCTAAAGCCGGACGCTTGGGATGGAGTGAGGCGCTCCGCGCGTGGGAGTGCCGGCAGTCGCGGGTATGGCCTAAGTTTTGTGGGTTGATTTACGGCGAGCTGTAGGCCTTTGAGGACATTTTTCTACGGGATTTAACGTTGGATTGGTTTACGTATTCTGGTTGGTCACCACACCGTTTCGTATCGGCCGCCATCTACCACACGACTTCTCGGAATTCCTGCTCTCTCACGGCAGCCGTATCGACGACCCACCACATTTCTTGGCCGCCCAAGACTACCGCATTTTTTCCACGTCTTCTTGCCTCACTCCACCCCTGTAGTCTTCTTCATCATGGTTGCTTCTACTAGATCGACGGCTAGCATGGCGCATCGCCGCCGCACATTAAGCACAATCTTTGACTCCGTTGCTGCCAGGCATGCCAACACGCCCGCGACCCCGCAGCGGCACAGCCGGCCGCTAATTCGGCGGGTGCTACATTTTTGGCATCGGTACGCACCTTACAGCGGGAGCACTTCGACATGAAGGTGGCGAAGCACGTCCAACGCAAGTTGTTCGACGGCAAAGAGGGGAGATTTTCCGGTGCGGAGCCCCACGCGGCGGCCATCTTCACGAGAATGGTCTCTGCCCTGCAGGCAGCATTCGTCACTGAGGACATCGGTTTCTTCCCGCTCTTCACGCTGGACGACGCTACTTTGGCCGTCCGCGTGGAGGCCAACAATTTATTGTTCTCCACGATCGAGCTGCTGATCGACCCCTCGTCGCCCGCAGCGGACTGGTTGGACTCGTCCCACGCCAGCTTCCCGGCGGACGGTAAGCGTGTCCTGCTCGAATTCGCCCGTCGGATGATCCCGGTTGGGGACCCCTTCCAGGGGCAAGCGGACATGTTTGCCGTCCGCATCGCTGCGGGCGTGGACCCTCATGGACCCATTGAGGACTTCAACGCCGCGCTCAAGGCTGCGAGGACCAGATCGACGCTCCAGGACGAGGACGTGAAGTCCCTTTTCATCAAAGCCCTCGACGCCACCTTCTACCAGCCGGTGGTGTCCCGTTTGCTCCTTCACGACCAACGAGCCGCCCACGACCTACTCACTATTCATTCAGCAGTGGGTGCGGGAGTGCTACGGCGAGCACGTGCGGGCGGGCACCGCCACCGCATCCGCACACCGGTACTCCCACGGCACGCACTTCATGGAGAAGGGCGTTGATGGGTCGGGTGCGGCGAGTGAGATCGCGGACTTACGGACAATGGTGCTCGACTTGAAGAGGCAATTGGCCACCTTCCTCGTCACCGCCGAGTCCGAACCGTCTCCGCGGGGGTTTACCCCTCGCGCGGACAAGCAGGACCGCCGCGTCAAGACCCGTTTCGCGGCCTCGCCCCTCCCCAAAGGGGGGAATTGGTCTCAATCCGTCTCGAGGAAGGTGGCCTTCCACCGCGACAGCGGTGCGACCATCCCGTACTGCCAAAATCAGGTGTGTGCTAAGGGGAAGGCGAGGCATTGGCACCGGGACTGCCCGAACGGGGGCAGGACCGGACTCTCGGCCTTCGCCTTCGCCGAGGAGGCCGAGAACTCCGTGCTGGCCGCGAGGTTCCAACACGCCATCGACAACGGCGACCCCGTGGAATTCGACGCCCTCTGCATGCTTGCGGGCGGGAAGCCGGAGGTCTTCACCGATCTATCCGCATGCTCTTTCTGCGAGGAGGACGGTGAGGCCCTTGTGTCCGCCGTCACCGAGTTCTCCGAGATGGCACGCACGGCTGGGACTACAACATTCAACGTCAACACCTTCACTGCCGACTTGCCGGTGGTGTCGGAGCCGCCCGCGCACTCCCCGCCCGCGTCGGTTGAGTCCGGGGAGGAGTGGACCGGTCCGCCGAACCCCTTTTGCCCTCCCGTCACCCGCACGTTTGCCGATTTCATTGGGAGCACGGGGGTTGCGTTGGTGCCCGACGAGCCGGCCCCGAGCATGAATTTGCTCTCCGCGATTGAGGAGCCGGAGCGCGTGGTGGAGTACAAGCCCGCAACCTACGTCGCGAGCGACGACGACGACGAAGATGCCTCAGTTGAGCTGCCACGGCCGCGGTACGGCTGTGGGGGCGGCATTCCGAGGTTCGGGAGGTCTCTCCTCACTTCCTCCTTGGTGTGTGCGCTCTTTGTAATTTGTGCCACCGCCGCACCGCACGCCGTTGCCGGTGTCGGTGGTGCCGGTGCGCGCACATGCACGGGTCCACCGGTCAGTGGTGCTACGTCAACTGGCTCGGCAGTCCCGGCTGCGGAGGCTTCGCCGACTGACGTGGTTCGTGACATGCCATGTGCTATTCCGCCTCGTCGCCAACGGCGGGAGCAGAGACGGCAGGGACTCTACATGGCGCCGATGCCGTGGCATCCCGGGCCGCCACCGCCTGCCGAGTTGTTTGTGGACGGCCCTCCGCTGTCGCCGGCTTCATCTTCGGATGACGAGGCTCCACCGTCGGGCAGCACTTGGCAGCACCCCGGTGCGGTGCAGCCTCCCGTGATCGAGAACTCGTCAATTTCTTCTACGAATGATTCATCACCGGCCCCGGGGGCCGGCAACTGCTTCACAGTCACGCTGCTCCGAGCCGGGCAGACAGCTCCGAAGACCACTAGTGGCTAGGATTAGTCACGCCGTGCCTGCCTGGGGGTTAGCTATAGTGTAGCCTCCTAGATGTGCAGAAGAGCTCTGTGAAGTTGGGCTATTTTTAGGGTTTTGTGTCTATTGGGCGCACCTTACGGTGGGTTAACCCACCGTAAGAGGTTTTCGGAAACCGCATGCTAGTGCTAGCATATTGTGACAACTTGGCAAACCCATGCTTTTTGACACACCTTAGGTGTTGTATTAATGCGTAGACTTGCAAAAAATACTAGACATATCGTATAGGTGTGCCTTATATACGCCCTAATATCAAGGGGTCAAGCAGAAAAATGCCCCAAATCCTTACGGTGGGTTACCCCATTTTTTCATCTATGGGTAGATTTTAAGAACGCAGTTCGCATCTGGAACATGTATATTAGAATGTTTCTATCATCTATGACACCTAGGGGACCTCCCTTAGACGGGGTTCAGTTATCATCTGATTATAGATGGAATTCTGAGGCGATTTACACGCGGGGGTATGGCTTGAAAAATGCACTGAAAATACATAAATACGGTGCATTACAATAGGGTTTGGGTTTCTGAAATAACATCACACCATGTTATTCAACTGGGATGAAACTTTGCATGCACGTGCTGTAATGTATTACCAAGCATTGTTATGAGTTACACACAGACATCCTATCTAGAATTGCATATTTCTTGCACCAAGAGGTCATATAACTTACAGTTCTCATCGAAAGTTGCTCGTCCAGCCAGAACGAAGGAGAGGGACTTTTGGTGCTCGTCATTGTCATAAGCAAATACCACGCAGAACCGTTTGCCATATGCCTTCGTAGCGTCATAGGAGGCGACTGTCGCGCCAAGGGGATACTCCAGGGGGTCGTCGCAAACGTCTTTGAACTCCTGAATGGCCCATTCACGGCCACAAGCACCGGCCGGAACATTGAGTTTGCAACCTACAAGTTTTTCAGAGTGTTTCGTTGTTTTCGCTTGCGGTGGCATTCTTTTTGCTGCCTTGTCGGCGATCTAGCGGTATATTTTCCATTTCACATGGTGGATATGAGTCTAAAGTCAATGTGTGTCACGTGTATGACCCGATATACTGCTTCAGAATGATAATAAATAGCTAAGACCTTAGGGTATGGTTAACCCACCGTAACGCCTCGTTACGGTGGGTTACCCCACCGTATCCCCAATAGACATTTGGCAAAGTAACAGCAGTATCTGACAATCTTGCTGTGACCTGGGACCGCCCTGACCAAGAGTACAGGCCCCCAGTTGTGCTAGTTTCCTCCTGAAGTTGAGTAGGGAGTTTGTTTGCTTCGTTAACTACTAGCTCCGGTCACCACCCTAGGTGGTGTGCTGGATGTGACACACCGACAGTCAAAATCTGTCACTTGTCACTTCCTATAGTAGGCTGGGTGACCGTCACCAGTAGACGAGAAACACCCGTTAGTATTTATGTGTACCTCTTTGATCAATCTGAGACTTTTACCGTTCTGAGATCGAAACCCTTAACTCAGGGTTTATTCTCCGTTATCCGATATATACACACCCAACTATATATCTGACACCCCTTACAGTGGGGGGGGGCAAGATTGGGTTCCCCGTGACCTGGGCCGGACCGCCACGAATGGCGGTCTTTGTGGACTTCCTCATACTGCCGGGTGGTTTTCATCCATTTCCCCGTCCTTCTTTTTCCTGTCTGAGTGTTTCCTGTAGAGTTGGTGAGTGATGTGTGTGTAGTCGACCGTCAGCCGCCGGGTCGTGAATTCCCTGCAGTGCACGGGTGGCCTCCTTTTTGTTTAGTCCCACTTGCTCCAGTATCCCCTGGTTGTGTTTGTATACTGTGCCCGTCCTTGCTACCACGAAGACGTGGAGTTTCATTTGTATATGATATTTCTCCATCGATAATGGCATCCGCTCATCGCAGGAAGACGGCTGCGGTTGCGCGCGGCTCGGGCTATCATCGGGCTATCGACACGGGGGAGTATAAACTAGGGGAATATTGATGTGAAAGCAGATATTATTGATATGTATGCTTATCACTGAAAAAGAAATGTAGCGCGCGTAGGGTTTCGGTTCGGGTTCTCGGCTAAAGTCGCATTAAACAAAAAGATAGTCGGACTTAAGTTGGCGGGACCGTGACACACTCGCGGAGCAACGAACAGGCAGGCACCGCAAGTGACATCCTACCCGGCGAGGGGTGACACAGGGGGCACCACTGCTCCCCCCTTATGGGGGGAGAAAGTTGGCACTCCCATGACACCACCTCACCCCGAAGGAGGGAGGTGCACTGCAGGGCCAGCCGGTACATCCGGGGAGGCGGCTAGGAAGAAATGTCAGAGTTAATCTAGGGGCCATACCAACCCAGCTAGAAGAAGTGAGGCAAGTTAACACTCTACATTCCAGGGGTCCAACGCCAGCGCAGTAGTAACGGTACAGGGCGATCACCCAATGCCCTTGCGGTGCCCGAGCCAAAAACGGCCTGGCACCCACCAGAGTAAATGCGTCCTGGTGGAAGGGGTAGGGAAGTGGGAGGCGAGATGGAAGATCCACGGAGAGGGGAGCGAGCACAAAGCAATTGGGTGCGTTGTGAGGCGGAATGGAGCGGCGCAAGGCACCACTAGGCACCACCATAAGGTGACAAAGGGGTGCAGGAGGTGAAGCCGGCATCGGTGGCGAGACGAAGTCGTTGGGCACAAAATTCTCGTTGTTGGTGGCGGAGATGGCAAAGGAATCGTTGGTGTCTGGTGCACAAGCACCACCAGACACCACCAGGGCATAGCCAGTGGTAAAATGGCGTTGGCGAAGTAAGGCGAGGGCAGATCGTACAGTTGCAATGCGCTTGCGCTGGTGCGCTGTCGCCATATTGCAGTCGGCTGCAAAATCTGTGGAGTAAGAGGTTTGGGTTTGGGGTGTAAACGTAACTTTTCGTAAAATCGACAATTTCCAGAGGTGAAAAAATCTAATTGGGCTAGAATTTCACGAGGGAAACGTTGGCGAGGTCAAAATAGGCGTCAGGTAAGCCAGTTTTGCTGCAGTTCGGGTGTTGTTGTCCAGAGGTTGAGGCACACAAAGGAATTGTCGGTTTGTGTTGAGTGGTTACGCACGAAAAAGTGCGCTAGATGTCGGTAGATGTCGGTACTAAAAGATGTCGGGATGTCGGGGGTGACCGGTGCGAAGGCAAGGCGGTCGATGTCGGCAGTAAATTGTCGGAAGATGTCGGTACTAGAAAGATGTCGGCACAAAGAAGATGTCGGATAGAATCGCCGGGCGCGAAGCGGACGGAGAATGAAAGAAACAACACCACTGAACGTAGGTATTATTGATGTGTATGCTTATCACTGAAAATGAAATGCAGCGCGGTAGGGTTTCGGTTCGGGTTCTCGGCTAAAGTCGCATTAAACTAAACGAGATAGTCGGACTTAAGCTGGCGGGACCGCCGTACCGGAATACAGTATCCTAGTTCACTAGATATCAGAGGTCCCGAACTGTGTGTGGATAAACTGTGCCAAAGATAAATAAACCCTAAGCTAGATATACCTGGAACGGTCTCGGACGGTCTCGGAGTCTAGCCTACCTGTGACACAGCGTGTGTCACAGCACGAACCTATAGATCAGTCAGCAGTCCGGTGTTGGCCTAGGAGTCTGTCATAGGGGCCTGCACCGGGACTCCCGGCCAGGGCTGCCTATCCAGATTTTAGCACGCCGTGACACACTCGCGGAGCAAACAGGCAGGCACTGCAAGTGACATCCTACCAGGCGAGGGGTGACACAGGGGGCACCACTGCTCCCTCCTTATGGGGGGAGAAAGTTGGCACTCCCATGAATTATACCCGTTCGGTATATTCAGATATATCAGATATCGCAGTCGAGTGCTACTTTCGGATAACAACTTAAACTGAATATTGAGAAGTAATAACTTACTAACCTAAACCTAAACCCGGAACGGTCACGCGAACTATACTCGTACACGTACCCTAGTCACGATCTCAGTCTGGATACTCTGACTCGGCACTCAGGGACCTGCCTGTCAGGGCTGCCTGGTCAGAACTCGGCACACCACCTCCATATTGGAGATGGTGCCTAGGGTGCTAGTATACAGCAAGTTAGTGCAATATAACCCACCGCAAAATAGTTAAGCAGCATAAGCTGCACCACCTACATCCGGGTTTTTTCGACCCGCATAGTCTACGTAGATTCTCGGGTTTTAGACAGTTGCTGTAAATATACGCACTATCACTCCGGGTTATGTAAATTTACAATAGAATATAGCTTATGTAAATTTGCCACATTCAAGATACAAACGGTATGTATACGGGAAATATGCACCCTCCGCATATTTTCAAGAAATATGCACCCTCCGCATATTTTCGAGAAATATGCACCCTCCGCAATCATGCACACTATCACTCCAGGTTCCGTAAGTATGCAGCATATCACATATCGTGTAAGTATGCTGCATATTTGTGGATCCGACATACCTGCGAAAATTAACATATTCCGAAGGTATGCCGCATATATGCAGGTCCAACATATCTACGGGTATTAGGCATCGCGCACATATATGTAATATACTTATATTATATATGTACCACTCGTGTGCTTCCCATATACAAGGATGCGGACAGATGCATCTACAACTGAGTGCTACTGTCTCGACAAAACAGTAACATTGAGCAGTAGATATATTGCACGGCTGAGTGCTACTGTCTCGATGCGTGGCCCCAACAGGTTATGCCGAAATTCCGCGGCAAGATCGAAACATGCTCGGATATGATCGAAGCGCGTCGCCAAACAGTATTCAAATGCTCGGAAATGTTGAAAGGCAAGAGACACGGTATTAAAAGATAATCAAATCTTACATATTTAAGATTCTATTACAGTCTATTACGGTCATATCACTATTACAGTCTATCACTGTTACTATCACATATACAAACAAGGTCACGGGCACGTCTAACCTAAATTTGCTAAAGCAACTCCGAATCTTGGCTCTCCTTTGCTCAAAAAACGTGAAACTTGCACCTGCGAAAAAGGCAACTGCACTCAGCATACGGAAGTCATATTTCACAAAATTCACCTTCGGCGCACTGCGCCGAAGGTGGTGATGTCGAAACATCACGATGAAAAAGGAATTGTACAAACCTGGCAAAACGCTATGAGCATGGGGACTTTTAAGGAAAAAGAAAACTCACCTATGTGGTTCCACGTTCGATGATTGCTTCCGCAGGGAGACCTCTGACGTGTCTAAGCCTGCACACGTAAGAAACGCTGAAATTAGTCAGTGAGTCACAGAAAACAAACAGCGAGGATAGTGTGATCGGACTAGCTAATGCGAGAGATTTCTGTCCAAGGAAGGAGAAGCACCCGCAAAAAGAAGAGCACCCGCCTTACCAACTTCAAAATTGGAGCCGCGCGCCCAAACTACTTTCTCGCGAGTTCCAGCGAACCCAACCTGTAACATACACAAGTCGTATGAGCGTGTTCTAAAATTTCAAAAAGTATCCGAAAAAGCACGCAGCACGAAAACGAAAAGAAGACTGACGGCTGACAAGACCCGCTGCTGGGCGCACGTTCGTCAGCCGACAGTCTCCTTTAACTCAACGGCAATCCAAAATTGTTATGAGCATTCGAACTCTTTCTCATGAATTCTGGTGCGCGAGTCAACTCGTCATCCGTCAGTCTGTCATCAGCGACGCGACGGAGCGGAGCTACAAGTACGCGTCGCGTCGCGTCGTGGCAAGTTATGTCATGTCGTGTCATGTCGTGTCATGTCATGAAGGATACAATCGTGCCGCACAGGCCGCGCGCCCCCAACAGTCGCGCCGCCCATAGCCGCGCGATGCCCCGACAGAGAGCGCACCGCAACGGCAGATTGGGGGAAAAGTTGTATCCTTCGTGTTTCACTCTTCGCCGCCTACGTGGCACCGTGGGGACTCGGTACTTTGTACCGCACCACAATCGCGCCATCAATAGCCAGAGTAGCTCAACGGCAGAGCGCTCGTCCGGTATGCGAGAGGTCACGGGCTCGATCCCGGCCTGGCTCACCTTTTTCGGGCTTCTGGTCTAGCGGTACAGTTTCTGTTTCCCCATGAGGTTATGGGCCCTTACCACGCTTCCACTGCGCAGGTGTGACGCCGGCAGCTGGTTGTGGTTGTGCCACGTAGACACTTCAGAGTGAGGTTGTGTCATGAAGGATACAATCGTGCCGCACAGGCCGCGCGCCCCCAACAGTCGCGCCGCCCATAGCCGCGCGATGCCCCGACAGAGAGCGCACCGCAACGGCAGATTGGGGGAAAAGTTGTATCCTTCGTGTTTCACTCTTCGCCGCCTACGTGGCACCGTGGGGACTCAATACTCTGTACCGCACCAGAATCGCCATCAATAGCCAGAGTAGCTCAACGGCAGAGCGCTCGTCCGGTATGCGAGAGGTCACGGGCTCGATCCCGGCCTGGCTCACCTTTTTCGGGCTTCTGGTCTAGCGGTACAGTTCCTGTTTCCCCATGATCATGTCATGTCATGTCATCACATTTTCATGTCGATGTCGCTGTCATACCGCGCGGCGCTAGCGCTATGAAGACCATCTGAACCGCAAAGCACTGCCCCTCAGCCTTAAGTGTTAAGAGCACTGTACCCAGGCGCTTTTAGGCCCTAAAAGCGCCCACTTTCCACAATCCACTATAAACCAGCAGTATGAAGACAAGTTATGCTGATGGTTCGCGCCATCGAGCTGATAGAGGCCGCAAACACTTCGCCGGTCAAGGGTGGCCCGGGTACACGTAACGACACATTTTTAGACGAGTCTCAAGCGATTTTATTTGACCCAATTCGAGATTTCTCAAAACTAAAACTCGTGGGGTAAGATAATTTCGTTACACCATCAAATTCTGCCGAAAAGAAAATGCACTGCAAAAATATTCCGGAAATTAGAAATATTCCGAGTCGTCACGCGAATGCGTGATAGTGGAGATGGCAAATCGTATTCCAGAAATAAAACATATCCCGGAGTCACGTGAATGTGATAGTGGAGATGGGAAATATTTTGGAGGAGATGCCAAATCTTCGGGAGTCACGCGAATCGTGTCACGGAGAGGAGAGTAATTCCGGAGATGAGAACTTTTCCCTTTTCCGGAGTCACGCGACGAATGTCACGGTGAGGAGAGTCATTCCGGAAACGATGAGAAATATTCCGGAGACATGAGAAATATTCCGGAGTCACGCGAATGTGATAGTGGAGATGGGAAATAATTTGGAGGAGATGCCAAATATTCCGGAGTCACGTGAATGTGATTGATGTGAAAGCAAATATTATTGATATATATGCTTGTCACTAAAAATGAAATGCAGCGCGGTAGGGTTTCGGCGGTTCGGTTCTCGGCTAAAGTCAGATATAACAATAAAAATGGTCGGACTTAAGCTGGCAGGACCGTGACACACTCGCGGAGCAAACAGGCAGGCACTGCAAGTGACATCCTGGCAGATATATGGTTCGTCGGTAATATATATCTAACTGAGAGATAAACCCTGAGTTAAGGGTTACGGAAATCAGAACGGTAAAAAGTGTGATAGATAAATCAGAGGCATACATAAATACCTAACGGGTGTTTCCCGTCTACTGGTGACGGTCACCCAGCCTACCATAGGAAGTGGCATGCGACAGTTTTGAGTGTCACAGTGTCAAATCCAGCACACCACCTAGGGTGGTGACCGTAGCTAGTAGCGAAACGAAGCAACAAACTCCCTACTCAACTTCAGGAGGAAACTGTAGCATAACCGGGGGCCTGTACTCTTGGTCAGGGCGGTCCCAGTTCACAGCAAAGATTGTCAGATACTGCTGTTAATTTGCCAAAACCCTAAACACAGCTCAAATTCAGAGAGCTCTTCTGCACATCTAGGAAGCTACACCATAGTTAACCTCTAGGCAGGCACGGTGTGATCAATCTCAGCCACTAGAGGTCTTCGGAGCTGGCGGTCCGGCTCGGGGCAGCGTGATTGTGAAGCAGTTGCCGGCCCCCGGGGCCGGTGGTGAATCATTCGTAGAAGAAATTGACGAATCCTCGATCACAGGAAGCTGCACCGCACCGGGGTGCTGCCAAGTGCTGCCCGACGGTGGGGCCCCGTCATCTGAAGACGATGCCGGCGACAGCGGAGGACCGTCCTCAAACAACTCGGCAGGCGGCGGCGGCCCGGGATGCCACGGCACCGGAGCCATATAGAGGCCCTGTCGTCTCTGCTCACGCCGGTGGCGACGAGGTGGAATAGCACATGGCATGTCATGAACCATTTCAGTTGGCGAAGCCTCCGTGGCCGGGACTGCTGAGGCAGTCCAGGTAGCACCACCGACCGGTGGACCCGTGCATGTGCGTGCACCGGCACCACCGACACCGGCAACGGCGTGCGGCGCGGCGGTGGCACAAATTACAAAGAGTGCGCACACCAAGGAGGAAGTGAGGAGAGACCTCGCGAACCTCGGAACGCCGTTCCCGCAGCCGTACCGTGGCCGCGGCAGTGCCACCGGGTCGTCCTCGTCGTCATCGTCGCTCGTGGCGTAAGTCGCGGGTTTGTAGTCCATCACGCGTTCCGGCCCCTCAACCGCGGAGAGCAAATGCATGCTCGGGGCCGGCTCGTCGGGCACCAACGCAACCCCCGTGCTCCCAATGAAATCGGCGAACGTGCGGGTGACGGGAGGGCAGAAGGGGTTCGGCGGACCGGTCCACGCTCCCCCGGACCCAACCGACGCGGGCGGGGAGTGCGCGGGCGGCCCCGACACCACCGGCAAGTCGGCAGTGAAGGTGTTGACGTTGAATGTCGAATCTCCCGCCGCGCGCGCCAACTCGGAGAACTCGGTGACGGCGGACACGAGGGCCTCACCGTCCTCCTCGCAGAAAGAGCACGCGGAGAGGTCGGCGAAGATGTCCGGCTTCCCGCCCGCGAGCATGCAAAGGGCGTCGAACTCCTCGGCGTCGTCGTGGTCGATGGCATGCTGAAATTTTGCGGCCAACACCGAGTTCTCGGCCTCCTCAGCGAAAGCGTAGGCCGAGAGCCCGGTCCGGCCCCCGTTCGGGCAGTCCCGATGCCAATGCCGCGCCTTGCCCTTCGCGCACACTTGATTTTGACAGTACGGCACGGTTGCACCGGTGTCGCGATGGAATGCTACCTTCTTGGAGATGGACTGCGACCAATTCCCCCCCTTGGGGAGGGGCGAGGCCGCGAAACGCGTCTTAATGCGGCGGTCCGGCTTGTCCGCGCGAGGAGTAAATCCCCGCGGAGCCGGTCCGGACTCGGCGGCGTCGAGGAACGCGGCCAATTGACGCTTCAAGTCGAGGACCATCGTCCTCAAGTCCGCGAGCTCACCGGGTCCACCGGAGTCATCGGCGGCCCCCTCCATGAAATGCGTACCGTGGGAGTAGCGGTGCGCGGACGCCGTGGCGGTGCCCGCCCGCACGTGCTCGGAGTAGCATTCACGCACCCATTGTTGAATCGTGAGGAGGTCGTGAGCGGCTCGTTGATCGTGGAGGAGCAACCGTGACACCACCGGTTGGTAGAAGACGGTGTCGAGGGACTTGATGAACAGCGCCTTCACGTCCTCATCGTGGAGAGTCGCCCGCGTTCTCGCAGCCTTCAGAGCGGCGTTGAAGTCGCTGATCCTGTCATGCCGGAGATCGCTGATCATACTGGAGAGTCGCAGCGTCATACTGGAGAGTCGCAGGATCAAGTCGTGCACCAGAGATGCGGATGCTCAACATGTCCGCTTGACCCTGAAAGGGGTCACCCGCCGGGATCATGCGGCGGGCAAACTCAAGCAGCACCCGCTTACCGTCATTCGGGAACGTGGAGTGCGAGGAGTCCATCCAGTCCGCCGCCGGCGACGCGGGGTCAACCATGAGCTCGAGCGTGGAGAACAATAAGGCGTTGGCCTCCACGCGGACGGGGAGGGTAGCATCGTCCAGTAGGAAAAGGGGTGCGAAACCAATGTCCTCCGTGACAAATGCTGTCTGCAGCGCAGAGACCATCCTGGCGAAGAGCGCGGACGCGTGGCACTCAGTCCCGGAAAACCGCCCGTTCTTGTCCTCGAATAATTTCTGGCGAACGGACTTGGAGACCTTCATGTCGAAGTGCTCCCGCTGAAGCGTACGCACCGAGGCCAGGAACGCAGCACCTGCTGAATAGGCAGCCGGCTGAGCTGCCGGCGGTGTGGCTGGAGTGTTGGCGTGTCTCGCGGCTGCTGAATCAAAAATCGTGGCTAGTGCGCGCCGGCGATTCGCCATGCTAGCGGTGGCTCGAGTAGAAGCAACCATCCTTAGAAGGACTGAAGGGGCGGAGTGAGGCAACGGAACGCGAGATGTGCGGCAGTTTCGGGCGGCCAAGAAACGCGCGGGTCGCCGATACGGCAGCCGTGAGAGACCAAACAATTCCGGGAAGTCGTGTGGTAGCGGCGGCCAATACGCAACGGTGTGGGATCCAACCAGAAAACGTAAACCAATCCAACGTTACTAAGACCCGTAGAAAATCGTTCTCCAACCGGTGCGGCGTGCCGTAAATCAACCCATAAAATTTAGGCCATACCCGTGACTGCCGGCACTCTCACGCGCGGAGCGCCTCACCCCATCCCAGGCGTCCGAGCTTAGCCACTCATGGTGGCAATCTCGCAGTGGCTAAATAAAGCGCAAGTGGGGCCAAACCTGGCAGATATATGGTTCGTCGGTAATATATATCTAACTGAGAGATAAACCCTGAGTTAAGGGTTACGGAATCAGAACGGTAAAAGAGTGATAGATAAATCAGAGGCATACATAAATACCTAACGGGTGTTTCCCGTCTACTGGTGACGGTCACCCAGCCTACCATAGGAAGTGGCATGTGACAGTTTTGAGTGTCACAGTGTCAAATCCAGCACATCCTACCAGGCGAGGGGTGACACAGGGGGCACCACTGTTCCCCCCTTATGGGGGGAGAAAGTTGGCACTCCCATGAGTGATAGTGGAGATGGGAAATATTTTGGACGAGATGAGAAATATTCCGGAGTCACGCGAATTTCACGGAGAGGAGAGTCATTCCAGAGATGAGAATTTTTCCGGCGGGAGAGAACTATTCCGGAGTCACACGAATGTGATAGTGGAGATGGGAAATATTCCGGAGATGGGAGAAATCGATTCCGGAGCGGAGGCACGCGAACGATAGCACGGAGAGGAGAGTCATTCCGGCGATGAGAAATTTTCCGGAGGAGGAAACTTTTCCGGAGTCGCGCGAATGTGATAGTGGAGATGGGAAATATTCACGAGATGCCAAACATTCCGGAGGCACGCGAATGCCACGGAGAGGAGAGTCATTCCGGAGATGAGAAATATTGGCATAGAGGATGAGGCCGAGGAGCCACCGCCACCAACACTATATTAACCTTTTCGTCTATCAAATACCTACTCAACACACTAAATTTTGGCTCGAAAGGATAAGTATGTAACAAGTTAGGGAAATGCATTGTTTCCGCTAATCGTGCGTAGCCTCAAACCGATAGTGTCGTAGTTTTCGATATATTACGCCTATCGTGCTAATAAACTATATACCGAAATTTTTGTCTATGCAAAACCTATTCAGCACACTAAATTTCAGCCCGAAAGGATAAGTATGTAAAAAGTTAGAAAAATACATCGTCTCTGTACAAAATTGTGTAAGCGATTTAATATTGTCCTCATTTGTGGAATATTACACCTATGCTAACAAACTATATACCGAAATTTTTGTTTTTACAAGACCTATTCAGCACACTAAATTTTAGCCCGAAAGGATAAGTATGTAAAAAGTTAGAAAAAATACATCGTCTATGTACGAAAACTGTGTAAGCGGTTGAATATTGTCGTCATTTACGGAATATCACACCTATGCTAACAAACGACATACCAAACTTTTTGTATATGAAAGACCTTTTGACTTTTTTTTCAGTCAAAACAGCCAGGTATTTCAAAAGTTATGCCCATTTTGGTATTTTCGGTTATTTTGATACGCCTCATAAAATGATATCAGTTTTGATGTTATATTGCTCCAATCGCGACAAACAACATATCACGGTGTTCGTCTATGAAAGACCTATTTGGGACACCAAACTTTATATGAGTTGGTTGACGATGTAAAAAGTTATGTCCGAAAAACTCAATATATTATAGGGTTTCTTGACGGTATGATATCTATGTAAGGTATGAGCTAACAAAAGCTCGCGTTGAGATAAGTTATGATAAGTTGAGATAAGTTATGATTGTATGAGTGATATGCAAGTGGTATATGCTAAGTTTAAAGCTTGGATGACTAGTTGGTATGCTCGAATGACAAGTTCGGATGCTCGGATGGCGAGTTCGGATGCTCGGATGGCAAGCTTGCCTTTTTGGCAAGCTTGCCTCTTTAGCTCACATGCTTGGCTCTTTAGCTTCACGATCCTGAGGGAGCGCTCTCTTGCCAGGCAAGGGGCTCTTGCCCTCGGTTTCGTGAAGTGCGCCACAGCAATGTGATAATTCACATGCTGGGCTCGTTAGCTTCACGATCCCGAGGGAGCGCTCTCTTGCTAGGTAAGGGGCTCTAACCCTCATTTTCGTGAAGTGCGCCACAGCAATGTGATGAAAGGTGGCATCTCAGGTCCAACTGAGATCTCCGATCTTGGTTCGGCGCTCTTTAGATTTGAGCTAATGCCACTAAAATAGAACGATCGACGACTCATACCTTCTCAATTCCATCCATTGGAACGAATTCCTTCCTCGCGCTTTGATATGTGATGTTCGGAATTTTGGCCTACCATGGAAGGCCTCCTACTGTGGCACAGTGTGCCACAAATACAGGCCCCATGGACGATTTTCGTGAATACTTCGATTATGAATCAAACGAAGTAGCTACATGTCGTAATTTTTCACGGAGAGTAACGTGACGTTCTCAGAAATTTCGTCAGATAAACGGTTGCGGTAGAAAAGCGTCGCGCTGAAAAATCTGCGAGTTGAAGAATACTTAGTTTGGCCAAAGGGAAAACGCAAGTTTCGGTGAAATTACCCAATTGAAGTGTGTGAAATAGAAACATTTTGTCTCTTTCGCGCTGAGTTTTGCTGTGAAAGCAGTGCAACCCTCAGTTGCCAATTTGAGTTCCCTTTAGCGAGGGTTTCCAAGCGACGAACAAAATCTTACCTCGCGCCCTTATTTCATTCGCTTGATATATTTTCGCAAGGAAGCTGCGTTTAAGAACGCAGTGAACGAAATCATTTCCTGCTGCTGCTGCATCTTTGACCGCAATTTTTGAAATTATCTCTGCATAGAATTCGATTTTATTTCTGCCTCCGTCGGCGCATTCTGCATTCAAATTCACCGATGACCACAACGAACAGACCGGGTGATGATGATGCATGTTTTTCTTCACTCGACTGTCAATGTCCCTGAGCGAATGTTTTCCGCATGAACGGCGCATTGCGCCCGATGGGCATCATTTCGATCTCCAATCACGGGACGGCGCTTTGGTTCTTCGAGCCAAGATGCTGCCCGATGCGACTTTCGTCATTTGTCGAATAGTGGACGACGATAGACGAATTTCGGCAGATCCCAAATTGCATCGGTGGTCGGAAATTATGTAATATTTATATTTCCACGATGATCCGCACGACTTATCCATTTGCAGCTCATCGTATAACTGTAGTATGATAACGGCCGAATATTGTATATGCTGATTTATAGGATACTGGACGGACAACAGAAGAACTATAGCCGATTTCAAATTGCATCAGGCCACGGAATTTATACACTAGTTATACGTATTCGCGATGATTCGCAAGACTTACCGATTTGCTGCCTGCTGTACTATTGTCGTAGGATAACGGCCGAATCTTGGATACGACGATTTATAGCACGAGCTCGTTCACCGTATTTCCTTCATGTGCAACGCGAGTCACAAAAATATGAATTATATATTACACACGTTTCAATACAGTCGAATCCGAAAAGTGAAAATATATAAGAACGCCACGATACTCACCGATCGGTTCCGGAAAGCGCGTCCAGTGTTAATTTAGTATACTCGACTGATATCGCAAACCTCGTGGATGACGCCACTCCTGAATTCTGATCCGAAAAACACGTTTCATGTCATTCATACAGTCTGACGTCACTCGTGTATAATGATTCAAAAATGACTTGTCGCGAGGATTATGTTCCTTATATGCACCCGAATCGGGTTGTGTCCCATATACTGGAGTGGCACGATTCGAATAAATATGTTAAAAAACTGCACACTCAAAAAACCCGGATGTACTGTGCAATTCTGGTATGTTTCTCAGGGTCAAATTGCCAAATAAATCACACTACTGCAGTTGTAAAGCTCGATTGAACTGCCGTAGCAAACACAAATAAATTGCAAAGCACAATTGGATTTCTCAAGATTGAAACTGTCAAAAGAGACCACGGCACACAAAGTGAAGCAAGGGCCAGTATCGCCTACTAAGATTTAAGGGATCGATATTTCCCGACTTCTCAACAATTCGAATCGATTGATACTGATAGTTTACAAAGCCCAACTCGATTGATAGTGATAGTAGAATGCTATGGAATCGACTGATACCGAATTTCACGAAAGTTACTATCGATTGATAGTGATAGTGAAAGTTTCGCCATTGACTAATATTGATAGTGCGATTACTTAACCAATAATCAACGATAGTTCAATCATACCGATAGTGCCGATAGTGGCTTACGCAGTGAGTGCTACCCACACACGCAGGATATCAACTTCAACGAAGGATATCAACTACTCAGAACTACGTGTTAATTAGCTTGACATCTCCGGTACCCTGCACCTTGACGACCGGCCGAAAGGACGATCTTTTCCAAGTTTTCCTGAGCCTGGAGTTTCGGACTCTACACTTCCACTATTATCTTGTGGACGCTTCTGTCCCCTGCGTGGGTTCGTCTTGTGTGTAGGCATGATCGATGCCGGGCTCTGTGCTTGACGATTGTTTTATGGTCTCAAGACTGTCTAAGGTTTGTGACGGGAAGCCTCGCGTCGTCGCGTGACGGCGGCCTAGGTAATAATATTTGTAAAATGGCCTTGCTGTCGAACGATAGTGGTGACACGGGAATTCGAAATCGATACCTCGAAATCCGCCGACCAATCGACTGATGGCATAGTCGTGTACGTTCAAATCGACTGATAATGATAGTTTGCATATTCGAGTCGACTGATAGTGATATGTGGCAGGCGACGAATCGACTGATAGTGATATTTCGCGATAGCTAAATTCACGGGATCGACTGATAGTGATAGTAGCGATACTATCGATATGTCGCGAAGTCGGCACTATCGATACTGGCCATTGAAGTGAAGCCCATTGTAGACTGTTGCCGTTGTCATTTGAAGTAAATCTGTGCACCGGCCCCATGCCGGTGCACCACCAGAGTCATGCCGTCAATCAACCTCGTCCATAGCTGAGCCGTAGCCGGAGTCAGTGTCAGAGATCTCCGATTGAAGCTCAAGCCCGTAGTACGAAGGGTTGTCATAAAAGACAGCCCGTGGAGGAAGGGGTTGTGTGAAGATGTCCGCGATGCTGTTGTTGCCAGCCCGGTGTAACGGGGTTGTCAAGTCCATCCCGTAGTTGTCGTCGATGTAAAGACTGCCACGTCTCGATTGCCGATCGCCGTTCAAAGCGGGTTGCTCCACCTCTTCCGGCTCATGCTCCGAAGGCGGTGGTGAGTACAGCGGCGATGGCGGAGCACCGTCCCACCAAGGTCCGGGAAAAGGCACCGCCACCTGTGGGTACGACGGTCCTGGATGCCACACGGCATGCCACGGAGTGTGTTGACTCCAGTAAAGACCCTCCGGCTGCCAGTACTCAGGCGGAGGGATCGCCACCGGCTGCGCATCCGAAGCGGGCATGCCGCCTCCCGAAGCACTTCCGAAGCCTGCCGCACCGGCGAAGCCGATGCCCAAAAGCCCGAGAAAGCATACCCTACGTTTCTGGACGCGTGCAATACATCGTATTGAACACATATTGCAGGCATATTGCACGCGTATTTGCAATACATGTTCAATACAATAAAAAATATTGTAATATGTGTGCAATATGCCTACAAGCGCTCCAACATATGTTCAACATAGTATTGAAGTGAGCCCTCACGTATTGGAGACATATTGAAGTTCTGATCGATGCAAAGAGTAATTTCAATATGCCTTCAACATATGTGTAGTATAGGGTTGGATATATTGTCGCAAACGCGTGCACATAATGGGACAAATGCTGATAGTCCTGAGTGACCTCAATGCTCGCATATATATGTCTGGCATATTCTCAACGTACACATAAGTCTGTAATAGTCCAGGCATGTTGCAGCATAACACACAATCGTAGAGCTACAAAACTTTTGAAATTCTGATATTCTAGAAACACATGCCAAGCTCTCACATGCAAGCCCAAATTTCCAACATGTAAAAAGATAAAAACAGCAGTATAATATATTCATCAAAAGATTAACAAAATCACCAAAAGTACGAATTATTGTACAAAACTGTGAGCAGAGCTATCTTAGCAATCTAGCGCTTGGCACGCGAACAGCCACCTAGCACTTGCGAAGGCAAACCAATAATGAGTCCACTAGTCCTGACCTGCGGTCCGGGCCTACTTATTCTCAAGTCAATGTCACATCTGCCAAATTTGTAACAGGCTTCCGCCCTGAAATATTCCTCTACCAATAGAATGTCACTATTCTATGCCAGCTTTAATGATGTTACCACTTCCCATCTTCTGACTGACACGTCAGTGACAGTATTCGTGTAACTGTCATATCTTCTTATCACTTCACGGTCATCTTACAGTGACCATAGCTTCTTAACCAAGTCTGTTGCCTCAAGCAGTCGCAACGCGCGAGGTCTGTCATACTCGTCATAACTGTCACGCCTGTCACCAGCTGGACAAACCCGGCTTCGGTACCACGAGAAGCAGGCGTTTGTTACAGCTGTCGCAAACGCGTGCACACAACAATGGGACAAATGCTGATAGTCCTGAGTGACCTCAATGCTCGCATATATATGTCTGGCATATTCTCAACGTACACATAAGTTTGTAATAGCCCAGGCATGTTCCAGCATAACACACAATCGTAGAGCTGCAAAATTTTTGAAATTCTGATACTCTAGAAACACATGCCAAGCTCTCACATGCAAGCCCAAATTTTCCAACATCTCCCATCTGTAGTAGCTGCTGCTGCCTGCAGTAGCACATACCTAAATATGGGCTTGTTCAGCATACTGAGTCGTATCACCATCTGCCATGCACTTGCCCAAACTGAAGGTGAACATGCCAATACCATCGCCTTCACCACCTTGTAACATTCTGGCTCTCACCAGAGGATTCTTGAATACCAAGACCCACATACACCTGCGGCCAAGAGGTCCATGCTCCAAGTGTCCAATCACGTGCAGGCGTCCAGCCTGACTCAGTCGCCTGAAGTACGCTGCTCTGCTCTCGGCCATATCTGTCAAATAATAAGAAGGAACATGCACACATGCTACCACACGGCTGGCCATGACTGCCAGTGGAAACGCGATATCCAATGCGGCAAACCAAGGAGAGGTGATCACTGCGTCACAGACACCATACTTCTCCTTCCATATGCGATAGTTGCCCAGCTGAAGTGCATCACGCGCCTCAGGCCAACCCAGCTGAGGGTTCCAGTCACTGTTCATAAATCTCAAATGTGGCCACTGTTCCACCATCACCTCGCTGATGACCCCAGTGCCCGCCCATGGGTCCCACGCGCCATCAATGGACGTCCAGTCCACCTCTGTCGCCAAGCGTCTCACCTCTGAAGGCACAGTGATGATAAGCTCAAGCCCCCACTGTAGCGCGCTAGCCTCGCGCACCTGGGCCTTGGTCATATGTCTCAATTCTCCTCGCTTCTCAATCTCTTCTTCGTTCAGCCAAGGCAGGCACTAGAGGTGCATCCCTCAATTGCCTTGCAATTGCCTTTTGCTCTCGTTACTTCTTGCTCAACACAGTACGGTGCCCTTCATTCCAATGCCCAGGCATAAATATTCTTACGGCCTCCGAAAGCTTGTCTTGCCTGCCCCAGTCCACCTGGTCTGGCATGTAAAGGAACAGATCCTTCTCTTCCAACATCATCTCCCTGGATGAAATAGCCTGCCATGGCTGGGACTTGCTCCCCTTTACCACGCGTCGAGGACCCACGTCTGCTGGCAGCAGACGCATGTCTGGGGAGTGGGGACAGCTTCTCGTTCAACTGTTGCTCCTTCATCCCCAGCCTATTATCCTCCAAGACGCAAGAGACCTTAGTCTCCTGGGCCTGAACCTCGGCGTTAGCAGCTTGCATCCTCGTGCCTGAGCACCTAGGACACAGCCACTCGCCCTCCGGTACCTCTGACAATAATGCTGGGGTAAGGCACCACAGATGATAACCCGTGTTGCACGTGTCGCACAACAACATCTCTGCTTCTCTATCAGCTTTCTTGCATACCTCACACGCAAGATGTCTACTGGGCACGGCTGCGCTGCAGTCGTACTGATCTTTGACCTGCAGATGACATGGTGCAATACTCTGCACGGTGCTCTTCTCCTTAAGCTTGGCGGCGTCTTCGAGCACCACCACACCATCCCGCTGTATCTTGACCAACTTGAGGATGGCGGACTTGGTGGCCACTTCCATACCACTGCGGGGCTTCTGCCTGATGTACACAAAGTCTCCCACCTTGAACTGATGTGGCTTGGGTTCATACCCGCCACCTCTTCTGCCTTCATAATGCAGGGTGTCGCGATGTTGCGCAACCTCCAGACTGTAGCCAGCATGCACCATCAGTCGCCTTACCACCTGTGCTCTCTGCAATAGATCCTTGACCCGGGTGTCCTTGTCATCACTGACCTCCAGATTGAAGTCCAGGTTAGGTGCTTGCTTTAGATCAGGCGGTACCACTGCCTCCTGAGCAAACAGTAGGGTGAACGGTGCCACTCCTGTGGACTCCTGCCGGGCTGCGTTGTAGCTCAGCACCAATGGCCAGAGTTGTTCGTCCCACTCGTAGTCGAGACCCTTCTCCAAGGCGAGCTTCTTGAAGCAGAACTTAATCGTGCGCACCACCCGCTCAGTGAGCCCATTGCCCTCTGGTGAGTCTGGTGAGGTGACCCTCCTGTCTATCAGACAGTCCCTGCACAGCTGCTCAAATTCGCCCTCGAACTCCTTGCCTCCGTCCACCAGCCAGGCACTCAGCTGGCGCCCCAAAGACAGCCAGCACATGACTGCGGGACGCTGCCGCAATTGTGCTTGCTTCTTTGTTGGGGATGGGTACGCAGACTATAAATCTGGTGTAGTGCTCGGTCATGATGAGCACCCTGCTGTTGCCCGACCTCGTCACTCTTCTTGAAGGCCACGCCAAGTCCAGTGGCCAACGATACATGAACGATACGATCTCCAAGGGGGACAAGACTGCCTCTTCTCTTGCGTAATGGGTCTTCACCCGCTGGCATGTCTCACACTGAGTGACCACTGCCTCCACGTCCTTCTTTAGGTCAGCCCACCAATGTCGCTGCCATAGAAGGTGTTGGGTACGTCTTATGCCCCAATGACCAGTCCTGGCGTGGTACTCCTTGACCAATGCCAAACGGTCAGCAGGCTTCGGAATTCTTACCTCCTTGCCTGATAACGTGATCATGTAGACCTCATCGGTGGTCGCATCCCACCGGTGTCGCGCTGCGCGCCTCTTCACTCGACGAACTTCGTCCTCCGGCAGTTCCACGCTGCCCTTGGACTTCAGCCACCTGAGGCACCACGCATCGTCGTGTACGTCTCGATGCTTATCTCGGTCGGCATGTTGTTCAGCGACACTGGCCACCAAGCTCGTGAGTCTGGTGGTGCATGTGAGCCTCGGAAGCCTCATCTCCTTTTCTTCACCAAGTGGACTCCAAGCTGGCACTTCGGCGCGTGCTGGTTGAGTTCCACCCTCTTTCACAAAGTGACTCTTGTGCCTTTGACGGTATTGATCAATGGCGTGAAGCTGCCACTGCTTCTTTTTAGTGCTCGATCGAGCTCTGTCGCTTCGCACCGATGCCTTGCGCACCCTTCTGCCCTTGCGAGCACATTGTCTGCAACTTCTCTTCCCAGTCACGGTGACTCGTAGTCTTTGCCACCTGCTGAGTGTACAGTAATCACCCACCTGTAAGAAAACAGAGAAATCCAGGTCAGTCAGCTTTTCTCATCGAGTTG
>LGRX02006000.1:0-29126 GCA_001247695.2 Cymbomonas tetramitiformis
GAGGCGGTGCATTCACCATGTGCGTGCACTTCGGCGACATGTTGCCCACGGGTTCGAAGGACACCTGAGCATAGGCGAAAGGCGGTGGGGAACACGGGAATGGTTTGCACTATTGCAAAGGCGGGGAGGTCGACATCAACTTTCGCCGAGAGCTTGTTGTGTCCGCGGGGGGGGGATAAGCATGCCATGGAGTGCTTGAGAGGGAGGTGCGAGAAGTGTGGCGGCTTGGCCAACTTCAAAGTGTGTGACAGTGAGGTGCAGCATGAGGCGCAAGTGCCGTGGTCTTGTTACGAGACTTGCGGCACAGGACAGATGGACGAGGATGGTAAGGAGATTCGGCGACTGCAGTTTGTGCGGAAGAAGACGAAGCTGGCCGCCTTGATCGCCAAGTTGCAGGCGCTGTTGCTGGGGCACGAGCCGGGGGCTTCGCCAAACTGTCAGTGCAAGGGGAACTTCTTAGTGAATAGCGCGACCGCAGGGCAACCGGAGGCATGGGCGTGGAAGAAGTTGGAAGGCTGCGGGGATTGCGCGTTTCTGCGGCCATATGCATATCACACTTTCATGGCATTACACCAGCAGCGGCAGTTTCAGACGTGCGTCCGGGATTTGCCACTGGGACATGCGGTGTTCTTGTTTGACTTCTCGGAGAATCATTCATTGAACATTCCTCGAGAAGTGCAAAGTCTGCATTGGGTGGTGAAGCAGGCGACCATATTAGTCTGCGTGGTGTGGAGACATGCGTGTATGGCCGTGGATGGGGTGGAATCAACCGCGGAGAACCCCGTGCTGGTGAAGGATTACGTGTACTTGTTGAGCGATGACCGGAAGCACGATCACCGCTTCATTCAGTACATGCGGGAGTTGATCATCAGAGACTACTTCATCGGGAGGGGGATCGCAAAGCCCTTGTTTATCCACGAGTGGGCAGATGGTTGTGCGGGACAAAATAAGTGCGCGGCAGGGTTTGCGGATGTGGCGAATAGCAAATACGAGTGGTCATTAGGTGTACCTTGCCAACGGAACTTCTTTGAGACGGCGCATGCCAAGGGGGAGCAGGATGGGGCGGGGGCGCATGTCAAGCACGCAGCGGCGGTGGCGGTCATATCAGAGGGTGACAAGTGGTATGCCCGCATCAATTGCGCTGCAGACCTGCATGCGTTCTGTTGCGAGAGATTGAGCCGACGTGCGGATAGCAGTTACGCAAAGGCAAGAGCGAGCTTCAATCAACGGTTTTTTTACTTGGTACCAGAGGACGCACTGCACGAGGAGGCGGGAGGATTGCATGCGGTGGATCACAATGCTGGTGCAGCATACCAGGTGGTGGATGGGACGCAGCGCTTGCATTCTGTAAGGGGGGGAGGGCGAGGGGAAGTTGATGGTACGTGAGCGTACATGCTATTGTGTGAATTGTTATGCGGAGTGTGTGCGCTCCATTCCGGACTCGGAGGGATGCTTGGAGACGTCCCACGTGGATGCGTGGAGAGATGTGGAGTTGCGGCCGGCTACGGGCGCGGCCGCCGTGAGGATTCGCGGCATGGTGGAGGAGTATGCGGCGGGTGTGAGTGTAGCCGTGCGGCGTGGTAGCATCATGGCGGTGAAGAAGGATCCTACGGACGCATCACATGCCTACTACTTGGTGAAGGCGCAGTCTGGTGTCACGGAGGTCGGCGGGAGGATCCGCCGTGATGACTATAGACAGACATTTGCTCCTGGAGACTCGGTGATTTCGGGGAGATACTTTGAGTGGACGGATCCAAACGTGCGAGATACATACACCTTAGATACTAGCAAGAAGTGCTTGATTCCGTGTGAAGCCGTACTAGCATGTGATGTTCGCCTAGTTAAGAGGGGGGATGTGCACATGCTACCCCTGAGGGAGCATCAGCGGTTGTTGGCACTTTTGTGAGATTCTAGTGTTATGTAGATGTATATATTGTATATATTGTAGATACGGCCATGTTGCGGTGTATATTGTTATGACTTGTACATACTTCGAATAACTTCTCCGTATCACGTGCTACATCTCACGCACCCGCAATATATGCAATTTCTGCTTTGCAGCCCTTTTTACAGACGAAATTAGCTCCCCAGCACCCCGTGAATATGACCCGATGTGAAATTTCGCTTCTCATTGCCTAGGTATGACCTCTAAATACTTCTCACAACTTCTAATAACTTCACCGTATCACGTGCAACATCTCACGCGCCCACGAGACATGCATTTTCTGTTGTTGCGGTCAGTTTACAGACGAAATTAGCCCCCCAACGCCCCGTGAATGTGACCCGATGTGAAATATCACTTCTCGATGCCTAGTAATAACTTCTAGATACTTCTCACAACTTCTAATAACTTCACCGTATCATTTGCATATCTCACGCGTCCACGAGACATGCATTTTCTGTTTTGCAGTCAGTTTACAGACGAAATTAGCTCCCCAACG
The DNA here is from genome assembly GCA_001247695.2 of Cymbomonas tetramitiformis. Classification (NCBI taxonomy): domain Eukaryota; kingdom Viridiplantae; phylum Chlorophyta; class Pyramimonadophyceae; order Pyramimonadales; family Pyramimonadaceae; genus Cymbomonas; species Cymbomonas tetramitiformis. The sequence continues at coordinate 2,442 of LGRX02006000.1, forward strand.
CCCCGCGAATGTGACCCGATGTGAAATATCACTTCTTGATGCCTAGTAATAACTTCTAGATACTTCTCACAACTTCTAATAACTTCACCGTATCATTTGCATATCTCACGCGCCCACGAGACATGCATTTTCTGTTGTTGCAGTCAGTTTACAGACGAAATTAGCTCCCCAGCACCCCGTGAATATGTCCCGATGTGAAATATCACTGCTCGATGCCTAGTAATAACTTCTAGATACTTCTCACAACTTCTAATAACTTCACCGTATCATTTGCATATCTCACGCGCCCACGAGACATGCATATCCTGCTCCGCGGCCCATCTGCGACTTGTATAGCAGCCCTGTGGCCACAATAATTATCGAAAATGCAAAATATTGCATTCGGGTGATTTCTTATAACTTCTAACATGTTCTTGAAACTTCTTGCGACTTCTTAATGCCATTTTCATTGATTATGCAATTTATAGTGCAAGCCCGTCCACCTAGCCGTGCTACATGCCCGATGTCCTTGGGAACGGCTTCGAAGCGCTTGTTCTTGTCGCCAAGGACCGACATACGGAGCGTCTTCCCCCATGCTCGATGCCGGTTCTCTTTCCTGACGTCCATGACCAGCTTGACCTGGTCCTGGTGGTGCCGCCAGGCCGCCAGGACGGTGTCGTCGTCGTCGTCGTCGTCGTCTGGCCTAGGATCAGGCGGTGGTAAAACAGGCGGCGTGTGCGGAGTAGACGAGTTCCGCACCGCATCCTGGAGGCGAATGGCTGCCTCCAAGTCGCTCTCCTTAAGCAGTCTGCGCTTAGCGCGCGTTGGCATTGGTCTTGAAGCCATATCATGAGATCACCTACAGTAATCACTCACCTTTAAGAAAACCCGACGTTAAGAAACTAGCCAGCGTTTGGGGGGTGGGGGGGTACCCAACTCGATGAGTACGGCTGGCTGGCTTTTTCGGCTAAGAAAATGACCGAAATAAGAGATAACCGTGCTGGCTGACTACCGAGAATGCACTTTCTTAAATTTAAGAAAATTGGCTGGAAATTTAAGAAAATTGGCTGGAAATTTAAGAAAATATAATAGAATTTAGGTAAAATTTAGCTGAAATTCAGCCTATATATGAGCTGAAATTCAGCCTATATATCACCTGAAATTCAGCCTATATATGACCTAAAATTCAGATATAGGCTGAAATTCAGCCTATATATGAGCTGAAATTCAGCCTATATGTGAGGCGATGTACAAGCTGAAATTCAGCCTATATATGAGCTGAGATTCAGCCTATATATGAGCTGAGATTCAGCCTATATATGAGCTGAGATTCAGCCTATATATCACCTGAAATTCAGCCTATATATATATATATATATTTATATTTATTAACTGAAATTCAGCCTATATATATGTTTTGTCGGAAATATCACGAAGCTCTAGAACCTCCACGATCTCAGGGGACACTTCCCTCGGCTGCGTGGGCTGAGACGGAGGCTCACGGGGGGCTTCATTCTTGCTTGATGCCTTAGATTTAACCGCGTTCAATACTATTTCTTTAAGCTGCAAGTAGTCTTATTCTTCAGAAATAATCTCGTCGACAAAATCCTGTTTCAGGTCACGCAGCTGCGCACGGCTCTCTGGGTCCATGTCGGGCGGTGTGAAAATTTTAAGAAAGTCGCTGGGCTGAGGTGAGTGTCCACGTCTTGAGTGAAGAAATAAGCTGGCTGGTTGAAAATGAGCGATCTACTATTCTTCGAGTTCTCTTATGACGCTGACGGGCCTATGGTGAGAAAGTACCCAACTCGATGAGTACGGTCAAGCTGGCCCAAAATCCCTGTTTTCTTAACGGTGAGTGATTACTGTACAGGTAGGCGGTGCTGACGGGCGCCAAGGTGGAGAAGGGGGCGGCGAAAACGGCAATGGCTGGCTGGAGCGGGGTATTAACGCAATAAATATATGGATGCGAAAGCGTAAAGGGTAGGCGCGCGCGTAAGCTCCTTCCACAATAAAATGGTGTCACAGGTAGCTAATCCGTAGCGTAGTCCAAAAAATGTGGCCCAATCACTAGCAACATAAATCCCACAGCGGCAGAGCCGCCCCCAACCGCATTTTTACCGCGCTCACCGCCCAAACGCTCCACAGGCGCCCGAGCGCACCACCTACTCAAACGGCGAAATTAGCCAACCATACCCCTTGGTAAGGACAATAAAAGCGTGGAATGGGTCCACGACCTAGTGAATATACGTAAACCGGTATATTCGGAGTGAGCCGAAATAAGGTTGACTGTATCGTCAGAATATTGATACTGAATCTATTCAATATAGAATATTGAATACATTATGGGATAAGTTTACATCGGGGGCCGACATTTCATTTTAATCCACATCGGGGGCCGACATCTCATTTTAATCCACATCTAAGCACACTTCATTTTAATCCACATCCAAATATAGATGTTTTGATTTTAATCCATTATCAAAGGCATTAATCACTTTAATCTTTCATCGGGGGCCGACATTTGATTTTAATCCACATCGGGGGCTGACACGCCTAAACGTTTCACATCGGGTGTAGACATCTCATTTTAATCCACATCGGGGGTTGACACATTGCATAGCATGCGTAAACAGAAGACACACGCAACGATATAATGTAAACGAAACATAACTACGCAAATCCAACCGGTAGATATGTAACTCGTATTACGATGAGCACATCTACCGGTTGGATTTGCGAAATAATGTTTTTTGGTGCCGCAAACGATGAAACACTGTCTTGTTTGGCGAAATGAAACAGTTTTTCACTGCTGGGCACTCCAAAAAACATTATTTCGCAAATCCAACCGGTAGATATTTTCATCGCGATATGATTTACATATCTACCGGTTGGATTTGCATAATTATGTTTCGTTTACATTATATCCTTACGTTGAAGGTAATGCAAACCTCCGATATGGATTAAAATGAGATGTCTACACCCGATGTGGATTAAAATGAGATGTCGGCCCCCGATGTAGATTAAAATGAGATGTCGGCCCCCGATGTAGATTAAAATTACATGTCTACCCCCAATGTGGATTAAAATTGGGAAGTGTCCACTCGATGTGGATTGTCAGCGTTCCATTCGATGTGGATTAAAAATGAAGCGTCCGCCCCCGATGTGGATTAAAATGAGATGTTTGCCCCCGATGTGGATTTAAATGAAATGTCGGCCCCCGATGTAGACTTATCCCTTATATTTAAAATGTATTTTGAACATAAAAGTAACATGGAAGTTAATCTGTATCTAATGTATTCTTTTACGAGAAAACGCCCTTTGGGCATATGAGTATATTAATGTCCTGGCCCTACTCTGAAATATCCGCATGTTTACGAATAGCGGCGATTTGATCGTTTAGAGCGGCAATTAGCTTATTTACAGGTTCTTTTTTTTCATACTGCGCGATAATATTTTCTAAATTTTGGATATCTGCACGAAGGGTCCAGAATACCCTTTTGTCACTAACTAAACCTTCTTCCCGTAGTTCTTCAAGTTCGGATTGTATAGTATTGTTTTCAAGTATAGTTCCTTCCAACTCCCGAACTAAAAGTGCATTTGCATCGTGCAGCATTCCTAGTTTTCGACGCGCTTCTGCTAAATCTTTAAGATTTTCAGATTTCAAGCTATGCGCGCGTTCTAACTCACGCTCGAGGAATTCGGTTACAACTGTGCATTGTTCTTTACACGATGCGTCCTCGAATGTGTCTGCATCCACGACCGACGGGTGTGTTTCGTTGTCACCGTCGTCAACGCAAGCCACGTAACGCGCCGTGCCGTCAGATCCCGGTTCACTCTCTGTGTGTGAGATATTGACTACGCGTGCGGTGTTGTCTTCCGTCTTGGTACTTACGCTACGCGTATCATCAGTATTGTTAAAAGTTGATGCATCGGTGTTTGCAACTGTTACGATGTATACGCGGACCCGCCGCGCAAGCGGCAGGGGGTGAGCGACATCACGGAGATCACGATGGAGGAGCTGCAGGAGCTGGATCTGGTGGGGCTGCCAGTGTGCGTCGAGCACGGGGGGCCGCAGCGTGGCGTGGTGGAATCGCAAAACACGGACCCGGTATCAGGATACACGACCGTGGATTATCGTCTGTTCGACGACGTCGCGGGCGAGACCTTGGCCGCGCTCACGCGTACCGGCCGTCTGCGGGATCTCAGTCTGTGCCACAACATCTACCCAGACGACATCAAACCGATGATCGAGTGGGAGAAGGAGCCGGTGGAGGTTAGTCTGTGCATGCGCGGCGGACGCCCTGGGACCCACATTTTTCGCGTGGAGATGTCCGGGGTGCGGCGCCGTAACCGTTGCCGGTCCGGTAGTATAAATACCTCGCGTTCACAGGCAGATGTCCCCACCGACAGAATGGCAAACGTCGATACGTCGAATACCCTCGCCTCCGCTGCCGCGGACGGCGTACCCGCGACACCCGGCGAAGGCGCCCAGCCTCACCTGTCGCAAGCGGCGTCGCAGCAACTGCAGCAAGCCGCGCCGAACGCGGTCGCCGATACCCAAGCGGACGCGCCGAGCCAGGTCAGCGCGGACTCGGAAGAATTTTTGAAGTGCGCCATGAAACTGACCGAAAACGACCAGGCGGTGGTGTTGAACAAGTTCCAAAATCTTTACGGCGACCTGGTGGATCTCAAGCGCAAGAACGCGAATCTGGAACGTAAATTCACGGAGGAGGAAACCAAAAAGAAGTCCGAAGCCACGCGGATGGCGCAGGATATCGTGAAGGTGATCGACGGCATTTACTCCGAGTATCTGGGCACCGATATGACCGACGACGAGCGCGCGCGCTTCAGCGACGACCTCGCGCAAAACTCCACCTGCCTGCAGGGATTGCAGGGTATGCGGCAGGCGACGGTGGCGATGAGCGCTCAGCGAAAGCTGTCGGCCATCAGAGCGGAAACGCAGACGGCCGAGCACGAGCGTCAGTCCGCCGCGCTGACGCAGGTGCGCAAACGTATGTCGGATTACGAGATGGAGCTCGCCGCGCTCGACCGCGGCGGCGCGTCGCCGGTGATGGACATGCATCAGCATCACGCGCCCCCAGCCGCGGTGCAGGTGGCGGCGTCGAACCGCACCATGGGCCAGCGCGGCGCGGACGGACAACCGCCCGATAACGCGCAATCCCGTTTACCGGCGGCGTTGCGCGCGACCTTGCAGGCGTACGACGCGAACGGCGCGACCGGCACCGGGCGTGTGTACGCCACCGACTTCGTAAACTCGGACGTCATCGCCGGCGGCGGTCCTACGAAACGTTCGCGTGTTGTATGACCGGTTGCGATGTATAAATAATCGAGTGTCCGACGACGGAGACGCGGTACAGCCTACATGTCGTACCACAAGCTACGACCGTGGCGTGGACCGCCAAACGGCGGCGGCAAAAACGGCAGCAAAAAACAAGGCGACAGCCTCACCACCGCAAGACCTGCGGCGTTCGACATCATGCTGGACGACGCCAGGCCCGACGATGGGCATCACGTGATTGTAGCATTCAAAGTGGTGGACGAAGAAAATTTAAAAAACGAGCATTATTTGAACCGATGGGCCATTTTTTTGACCGCGCCCCAAAACGACAACATACCCGGCATATTCCCAAGCGGGCGAATATGCCACGTTGAATTGATAATGCAAGTTCGTCGGGAAGAGTACAACATGTACTCGATTAACATGATGGAGGGACATCGCGACCCGAACGATGGCACCGTCAAGTACGAGTGGGGGCGCGTGCACGCGCGGTCGGCGGACCCGGCGCATCTGCACGGCTACCAGTACACGACCGTGCAAATGCCGCGCGCGAAGCAAGTCAAGATGCACAAGTTTCTGCATTCGCAAATAGGGGCCCCATTTAATTTTCCGGGGTACGCGTTAAACTACACCACCGTGTGCAAAGTTGGTCAAACGTACGGTCCGCGGATTAATCTAGCAAAAAAACACCGATTCACGTGCGCCGAGCTCGTATGGGCCGCTCTGCAAATCGGCGAGCTCGAGGATACCGATAACATTAGCTGTCGACGCATGTCGCCGAACGCGCTGTTCGACTTTACGCGGAGCTCCGTTTTTTGCAGCAGCTGCTCCAACCCATTCGCATACGCCTGACGTTGTGCTTACTTTTTTAAACAGTTTTTAAACTGTCTATTAAATCCACTATCCGTTTCGTTTTTTGTTCGATTTCTCTTTTGCGCTCTTCGAATTTGCATTCGGCAAGTTTTTCGGATTGCTGTTTTAATAAAGTCAGCGCAACTTCAGTCATGCTCGTACCATCCTGCCCACTGGTCGCATCACCGCTCATAATTGCGCACGAAACGGCTCTAGCGTAAGTTTTGCACGCGCCGACGTAACCATCGAAAGAGGGTGTATGTATATTGCCCTCACACCACCAAAATCCGTGATCGCGGGCGAAGCCTCGAGTCGCCGAAAAGCGCGTCGTAATTCGCGCGCGGCCATCCGGTCGCGGCGCAAAGCGCTTGCACGGCACAGTCGCACATCACGTGCGGGTGCACACGAGTGCCGTGGGCCTTGGCCCACTCTTCGACGGAGAACCCTGTGCCCGCGACGTTCTCGGGGGTTAATTGTAAACGCTCCGTCGGCACGCGCAAACCGATGACCGCGTCCACGGTAATTCCGCAACGGTACAACCGAGCGCCGCTTTTATCACCGGACATGCTGCAGCACGTGTCCCACGTCAAGCCGTGCCGATCGACGGCGACGTCTAGGTCGCACGCTCGCAAAGCGTGTTCGAACGGCGTGTCCGTGTTGGGACTGCGTTTGTGATCCGGCAACAAACGCAGCATGCGTGCGGGTACGTCGGGTTGGAGCGTAGTCGCCGCAGATGTATAAAATAAAGGCACAGCCTTTGTCGGGGTGTGGGGCTTCAAGTCCCGGTGACTCCGCGAATGTATACAATAAATATATATACATATATACGCACGTGCGATACGCGCGAAAATAGCGTATGCGGATTTCTTAGTATAAATACTCGGCGGGGCGCTGCGCACGTGCGGCAGTTGCGACATGGCTCGTATTATCGTGGACACCCGTGAACCGGATGCCGTTTTCAAAGCCCTCGATTCGGCGGACGTAACCTTCGAACGCGCTACGCTGGACGTGGCCGACTTTCACATTTTTCGGGACGATCGGTTGCTTTTCACCGTGGAGCGTAAAACATGGTCCGACCTCGAGGCGTCGTGCGTCGACGGCCGAATGCTGGATCAGCTCGTGCGCGCCGCCGCCAACGCGAAATCGCAAAACGCACAGCACGTGGTTTTGCTGGAACATCCGACAGTGCCGCGCGACGCCCAGCAACGCTGTAGCGCAGTCTGTAAAGATAATCGAGGACTGCGGGCACGATCCGCGATAGACAGGCTCGTGTTGCAGCACGGTGTGGGTGTGGTGCGCACCGCGGACGTCACGGAGAGCGCGCGGTTGCTGAAATGGATCGCGACGAAATCGGTTCGCGAACTTTGGGCGCCGGAGGGGGGGCAGGTGTGCGGTACGTATTACGGCGGGTCCGTTCGAGCGAAAAAGTCCGCGAACCAGGACGACGCGCGGGGCGCGTGGCTTCGCATGCTGCAGGTGGTACGCGGGGTGTCGGACGCAGCGGCCCGCGCCATAGCGGACGCGTATCCAAACGCGGCAGCGATCGTCGACGCGAAGGACGACGCGGCGGGGGGAATGAACGCCTGCGTGGAGCGGCTGGCGTGCGTGCGCGTCAACAACAAACGTAAATTAGGGCCGCAGGTGGCCCGACGAGTTGTGCAGTGCCTGTGTGGGGAATAACAATTTTTTAGACGCCGTGTCAATCGGCACGCCCACGCGCCAGACCGTGATAACCGGAACATCATATCAATCAATCACACACCACGCGTAAAAAAATATGTCTAAGGATCGTGTCGCCCGCAACCAAACTCTTTTGGCGCATGGATTGAGCCCGCGCGACACCGACGATGACGAGAGCGTCGACCTAGTGGCCACCTCCGAGGACGAAGCGGACGATGAGGAGGTAGCTGCGGATGCGGGTAAACCACGCTCGTGACGAACACGCGGCAACATGGCGTACCCGGCACCGAAGGAACCGCACGGAGATGGTAGGCGCGACGCGGCCAACGGCTCCGCCCCCTTGTTCGAAGCATCCGGCAATTCCTTCAAGGAGTTTTTCGGGCAGCCCTCCAAACCGTACTTGATGTCCCCGTACGATCAGTACGGCCGCGAGAACTTCGCGCTGCCCGAGGCCTACCTCGGCTACTCGCCCCACATGACCGACGTCATGATCAACCTCATACGACAGGAGGACCTGTGGCCCACCAAGCTGCTGCCCTACCGCGAAACGAAGGACACGTCCACCATCACGTGGAACGAGTACCACTTCGACAGGCACCTCCTGGGCCCGGTGCCCGAGGAGGGCGTGAGCCGCCTCGTGAGCCAACGAATGAGCGAGCGCCGAGACCACTACACGCGCTACGGGCTGGCCATGATCCTCGAACACGGGTTCATGAACACCGAGAAGGGGCGCATGTGCTACACCAACAACCTGCAGCAGATCCGCAACGCGGTGCTCGAGACGGTGTACCTCGGCGTGCTGGAGTCGCTACTGCGCTGCAAGTCTTACGACGAGGTGTGGAACGACCGGTACGGCACCGTGCTCACCGCTCAGACCGCGCGCAAGGCTCTGGCCTGCGAGGTGGAGGACTGGGCCACCATCCAGAAAACCGAGCACGGCTGGGACCTGCTCGACAGTCGGTGCAAGCGCGTGATGCGCGCGCGGGGGGTGGAGCCCGACAGCTGGATCGTGCCCGACGGCATGAAGCATTACGTCACGCAGGTGCGTCGCGAGAATTACGTGTACATGTACGCCGGACCCGAGGGTCCGCAGAACTTCAAGTCCGGACTGAACGGACAGTCCGCCAACGTGATGGACGCGCGCAACGACTGCACCATCTACGAGACGAAATGCTTCGAAATGCCCGACATGCCGGAGCCCGTGGATGTCACGTTGCGCCAGCGCGCCATCGGCGAGTTCTTCTTGATGCAGGACGAGGAGACCAACCTCGATCGCAACGCGCGCCGCGGAACCGAGCGGAGCATGAGCGCGCAGCGATCCATCGCCATCTACGACGAGGACGTCGACACTTTCGTGGAGATCCGGCTCATCGACGCTCTGGATAACGACTTCTTGATCAACGATGGCGCGCTAGGGGCTACAGACACGCCCGCTTTGCAGCGTCACCACACGCACGATGCTGCCACTGATAGCAGGTACGATGGCGAGTGCGCCGTGGGCGACCTACCACACGACGAGAACAACAATGATGACCGTGGTATGCCCCCGATGATGAACAGCACGCTCGACCGCTTCGCAAACACCTTCTTTGATGGCACCGCCGAGGAGGCCTTCGTGCGGCACATGCACACGGAGGTCCCAAGATACCTCCTGGATATGGACGGACGGACCAGCGTGGTGGGAGACGCGACGTGCACCGCGGATGACATCGCACAATACTACACGTATAATGGCACACGTACTGTAGATATCGAAGCCATGTTTGAGACGGGTAGTAGATATAACACCTACGCCGCTTGGTTGTACGCGCACACCGTCGCCGAGCACGCCACGCGGGCGTACGTTTGCGACGCGCTTATCGCACGATACAAGGAGCTCTTGGAGACGGACGATGGGCACGGCATGCCGATGCCGCCTTGCCCGTCGGATACGACGGCGTTTGAGCAAACTGTGCTGGCCGTGTGCATCACGTTACGACAGCACAACGCTGTTTTTATGGGTTTAACAAATGTGGAGCTTGGAAACCAGTTAAACGAAATACGTCAAATTGTTACATTCTACAAGACCGCAACGATGGTATCCATATTTCCAGCTAACACAACGGGGAACGTTGCAGACTTAACAATAGCCTTATACCTGAACATGAGCAAAGCCGGTACAAACCAGTTCTTGATAACCCGTGATGTCACGGTGTATCCAATCGGCTACAACAACTACACCGGCGTCAAACTCCTTGCCAAGTGCACGAGCGGGTGTGATATTTACAAGCCGGAAAGATGCGCTGCGTTGATCGCCGAGTTCGACAAGATGTGCGCCGGAGTCACGCCGTGTTTCGATACGTCGATGTGGAACGAGGACGTCAAGCGTTCCCTCTTCAGCACCTGCGTTCTAAAATGCAAGCGCGCGGGCAATTTGGTGTTGGACATGCGATGTTTGAAGAAAGACGACGGTTATTATTATGGAGTCACACAACACGCGCGCGACGATCTCGTGCACGCCGACGACGACTGTCTGACGCTCTTTGAACATTCCCTGTTACCTTTTAATGAGTCAAGCTCCTCGAACCCGTGCACCCGAGTTAACGTACCATTTGATGATGCCGTACCCCTTACAACTTTGGTCGATGCTATCTCGACATTTGATGCGTACGATGACTGTTTTTCTGGATGTCCGACATATGATAAGCATATCAAAGATTGCAACCAATACAAGGCAACAATTTTCAACGAGGAGTTAAAAGCACACTACGAATCATCAGCAAATTTTTCCGACGAAATGAAAATGAGGGTAAAAGCCAAATTTTGTTACGACACCACGCCCACCGACGAACAGATTGGTCATCTACTTGCAATTCCTTACGTTGTATGCAAACTTAAAGTAGAAGATAATAACATATCGTGGGTTAAACAACGACTCATCGACATGTTACTAGTGGCGTTCGATGCCATCGATTTAAAAGATGCTACGAGCTGGAAAAAATATCACGACTTGATCGAGTCACTTCCGATCACAGCAAATGGCAAGTGGTATGGTCCTGATGCGGTCAACTTGACTGGCTTGATTCCCACTACGACCGCGGGCCCTATCACGGCGGTGCCGGACTTCATCAAGAAATACTTAAAACAATTTGCGTGCAGCTACTGGTTTGTAAACGTACCCGGTACAAGCATTATTAATACACTTTCTACACTAATCGTAACTGTTTGTAACGGATCAAGGCTTACATTTAAAATACCGGATAACGACCTCGCGGACATGCATGTCACACTGGGCATGACGCGTTACGGTCTGATCGTCAGCCCCTTCAAAGCCCCCAGCGCTTTCGCCAACAAGATCACCGCCTTCGCAGCTGCACAGCCCGCGCAAGCGTTCGCGCGTGTTTTGCATGAATGCTTTGACGACGACGACGAACAAAACGGCTACCACGGGCGCCTGTACGGTTTCCTAAAGTCAAACACTGCCAGAATCCAACCAGGAACGAATCTGGACATCCTGCACGACACGTGCGCGTTGAAGGCGTATTACACGACATCCCTAAACCACAATCCCATTGGCACGAACCTCTTCTCGGCGACAATCGGACCGGGAACCTCCGCGTCGTCCGCGCCGCTCCCTAACGTGGCGCCCTTTATGGTTACGAAGGCGTTTCTTAACCGCTTTGACCACAAATCGTACGCGAAGCGCCCGCACGCGTACTTCGTGTACGCTTTGATGTGCATGCAGCCACCGAAGCGGGGTTTTTTGCGCAGCCTGATCACCGAAAACAAGATGTTTCCTTTCGGCTACCTGCTGCTGCGACCGTACCAGACGTACGAGACCAACACCGCGATCCTGATGAAGGGTGGCGCGGAGACCGGCGAGACGCTCGTCGGGTACTACAACTTTCAACTCGCCGACAATGTGGTGCAGAAGATGCATTACGGCAATTTCACCATCTACGAAAAGTCGGTGGTGTATCGCTCGCGGAACGTGCTCATACAGGACAATCTCAGGGTCGTAAATTCTCTTGGAGGCGGTGGCAGTCGTTTTTACAATAATTCGGATCAAAATCAAAGCGACGGGTGCATCGGCGCCACCGTGCCCTCGCTGTACGCGTGTTTGATCGGATACTCGGAACAGATCAAGGACAATCCCATAGACACAACAGGCACTTTCGCCAGTCACACCGGGCTGGAGTCCATGAAGCCCGTGATGTACAGCACCGCGAAGTACTATAAGGAGCATTACCAATTCCATACCCCCCCCGCTCCGAGTGGGGACGACTCGTACTTCGAGCAGCCCGTGCAAGCAAACACTATATGTTTCCAAGGGCATCAGGCGCGGTACAATCACCAGACGGGCGGGCTGGACCGTGTGACGCTGAACACCGGGCACTGGGGCGAGCGCGTGTACCCGGGGTGCGGCAAGGTTCGCAAAGGCCTCAGCAAATATCTGGAGCCGGTGACGTACTCGCACATGTATCACGGCGGCGGCATGATGATGGGATCGATGTGAGACGCGTAGGCCAGACGCATAAATGGTAAAAAATAAAAGATGATCGCCATTTTATAATCGCATTCATGAGACGCACTTGTTTGCAGATCAGCACGCACGCCCACAAGCGACCCCGGCGGCGTCGGCAAGTATCTATGGAGGGTGTCGCACCCAAGTTAGTCGGGGTGGTTGCGGATTCGCGCGGCGACGACTCGCGTCTGCGGGTAGGTATACATACACGCGCGCGCGAGCTTGCGATTCGTGACGAGCGTCGCCGATGCCGGACGTAACGAGCAACCGATCACGGCTCGCCGGAAAAGCGTGGGAGCGCGTCACGTCCAAGAGGCGCGATCGCGGCATCTACGCTCGCCGTCGCGAGCGACGCGAGCAGCTCGGTCGCGCGGGCACGGGGGATCGCGCGTACGGCAGTCGTCGCTTCGGCATGACGGACTTTGCGTATTGGGAGGGCACGACGGACGCCGCCGCGCCGAGCGGCCCCGCGCCGGATCTGCGCGTGCAGGTGGTGCACGCCGACGACAACTCGCAGCTCCGCGCGCTGGTGCGTCGCAAGACGCCGTCGGTGGCGTGGTTGCGCCCGAACACGTTCGTGACGATGCGATGCGTGCGCGGGACGCACGCGGACGTGGGCGCGGACGTGGCGTTCGTGGTGCGCGAGGTGCGGTGCGGCGAGAGCGCGAACGTGGCGGAGTGCACGCTGACGAGGGTCGGTTGATATTTAAGGTTTGTAGCAAATTAGGTGGCATGCCGTTATGATCAGTTGTCTAACAGCACATTGAAATATTTAATCATCACACAATTAGCTATCGAGGGAAGAGGCCCTGATGTAGACATCGTGCGATGCAAGTATAAATATAGGTTATGAAGTACCAAAAGTAACTTCAACGACCGCCGTGCGTGTACGACATGGCTGATGTTACAATACCTGTTCAAATGGCGCTTGAAGACGACGACGCAATGGTTGATCGCGAGGATAGTTTACAACAAGACGATACAGACGCATTACGTAAAAGAAAAAAGAAAAAATGTAACATACTCCTACCGGAGACGTGATATTATTAGGTGCTCAGCGGTCAAGCCTGCCCCTCTGCCCTAACTGCTATTACCCAGTCCAGTGCACTAGAGAGTTTAGCCCTTGGGTTCTGCTAGGTGGTCTATGCCATGCTAACAGCATCTAGTCTGCAGCCATGCCTCATAACGGGAGGCTGCAGGATGAGGGCCTACGGCATTACGTAAGCGTATTCACGTGTACACAACTCATCTGATAAAAATGTACGAAGATGCGACCAAGGACGTAAAAGATCTGTTTGAAAAAATGAAAACCCGCGATGAAGTTTTACTAAAGCATCTTGAAATGCAATTAAGCTTAAAAAAGGATAAGTACACCGAACTATGCGAAATAAAACGGTCGATTAACTGTAAAAAAATTGTGAACCTGGCCGACATAAAAAAACAAGTTAACGATTTACGCGCAGCGTGCAGCGACTTGCAAAAAAAATTAGTAGAATAATCGCCCGGTATACCTTGTCGCACGCTTGTCTGGGTTTGCGAGTTACCGCTTTGTTAAATCGTGAGGAACACCCATTGTTTACAACCATAAACAAAATGCCGGTAACAACTAGCTCTACGGATCATAACAGGTAAACGTGTCAGCGTAAGTTTGTATATCGCTTTTACAAACCAAGAGTTTTACAAAGCTCACGTAATCTGCGATACCGCTTATTTTGTGTTGTGTACTCCATCACTGTATTTTTCATGTCTCGTAGAGCGTTTTTGTTAGATTCATTCAAGAATGTAAGAATTTCGTCCTCCAAAGCAGCTATTTGTAGATCAAGATTGTTGTTGCTGTCAATTATAAGTTGTATTTTTAATTTTTGTGACCGTACATGATTGTCACACTCCACGAATTTGTCCTGGTATTTCAAAAGCTGTGCATCAAAATCTTTTTCAGGTGCCATACCCCTAACTATTTGCAAAACTGCAGCAGCTACGTCATTTTTATCCTTTTTCCTTTTTCGTTCCACCGCCGCGCTAATTTTTAGCAGCTGATAAATCACAAATTGGGCACTCATGTTTTTTTTGGGCGCGTGCACGCCAGAACGCTACACGTGCAACTTTGATCTTCTCTAGTCGCTTGCGACGTATCTATATGGTTGTTTGATAAGATGTGTCAGTTATGTATGTACGTGTCCGATACGATATCGAATAAGGATAAAGCGTATTTATATTGGTAAATATGACTGGCAAAATTAGCTGATTCTGCAACGCTTGTGCATACTGTGGCGTTAGCACCAAGGTCGTTTGTCAGCGTTTCTATTTGCTTATCGTATGAAGTGATCTCTGCTAGAATTATGGTTATTTGGTTATGCCTGAGGTCAACTTGGTTACGTATACCTTTACGCGCGTCGTAGAACGCTTTTGTTGCACGCGTCAATTTGGCCGTCGTGTTAGTATCAGCCGCCTGAGGTATCGTGTTGGTATTTACCAAGAAACTGAGTATGCTTTCCAGCATTTCCATGTTGGGCAAATCGTTCATATCGTAAGTATTGGATTGTGCACGCGATTTTTTTGAATATGAAATACAATTCTTAATGTAAAAAAATATGCGCGTACTACAGGGTATACATCATAAATGCACGTGTATTTATATAACACGGGCTGAGTAGATCACGATCGAACGTCCGATTGCGCATAGATTTGGGGTGTGTACACCACACGTCTATCTACAGTACACAGCATTACGAACAGAACCAACGCTATTTGGTATATATATATATATAAAGGCAAATTTTGCGGTTTTACCCCATTTTTTTCGCGTGGTGCGTTGACAGTTTTATTAGGTTGGACTCGTGTTACAATGTAAAACGGAGTATAAACCCAGTATAAATATCGACCACGCAGTATTCGCAATACGTGAACCACATCGTAATTGCATGCCCGCAAATCAATATGTCGGTTATTCCTTTTATTACACGTCTCGATGAGCCGGCGCAAATAAAGCCGGCGCAAATAAAGCCGGCGCAAGAAAAGCCGGCGCAAGAAAAGCCGGCGCGGGATGCGCCGATTGAAAAAGATATAAATACGCTATACGAGAAATTCAAGGATATAGACACGTCTAAGTACGTGGACGGTCACCCCAGAATGTTTAAAAAGTTTGCATGCAAGGAAATTATAGAAGATGGCATAGATGCAAAACGTCACGCAGAAGAATGTAAAATCGACGGGAAAAACTATGGATGGGCTGATAATCTTACAACAGCTAATGTTGAGTGTACCTACGCAGCGAACAACAATGGCGATGTTTACAAAGAGCCAGGTACAGGCAAACTTGCGGGCCGAAATCGCAAAAAAATACTTAACCAAGTACGACGAGCTGAAATACTTCAATCCGAACTTCCTGAAGATCTCGAAAAAGAATTCGAAGTCTTAAGAAATGAACGCCAGCAAGCCAATAAAACTTACGGATATTGGAAGCACAAACGCTCCGATAGATTAACCGAAACGTTAAGAACATCACAATCAGCCCAACTTTTTGACATTAACAAACTTAAAGACCTTGTGTAGGACGATAATAAATTAAAGTGTCTAGAAGGCCGGAATAAAACCGTGGCATGACCTAGATGCCATCGACAATGCACTTTCAGCGGCGGGGATGACCAACGAAAAATGCGCCCGCCGCGGAGAGGGGCGTACTGCGTGTTATGCCACCCAGCTCGTCATCGCAAACACTCACGAAATAAAAACGCGCAACAGGTGGAAATGCCGTGTCGGTGGTCGTGGCGAAAGCAGCTTAAACAACACGAACATGCCCACGCCAGACGATTGTCAGACGCCGGATTTGTTCCATCGGATCGGATGTCAAATGTCGGATTGGATTTACAAAATATAGGTTACACACAACTATCTAAAACATAACCACGGGTTTCGAGAAATGGATGCACCGGGTTTATAAATAGATACGTAGCAACAGGCCTGTTTGAGTATTTCAACCCAGAGTAGGACCGGTAAAACAATATACTCGTATGCCCAAAGGGCGTGTTTTTTTTGCTTTGTTTGCGTATTGAATGTCGTGAAATCCTGCAAGCTAGGGGTTTTATTGTAGAATATTCATGTTTGGTGATATTCATGACTACGAGTTTTGTGCAACATAAGGTACCGGGCCTTTCGGTCCGGACGTATTCGGTGGTTCCTCAAACATCGGATTTTAACTATTGCCAGTATGAGGTGTGGGTTCTGGCTTGTCAATGGGAGATAATTGTCTGAAAGCTGTTGCTCCACGCGCAAACGGTGTTTTGTACGATGCATATCGCGCATGCAAAACCCTAAAACCTCAAAGCATAAACCTAAACCCAAAAACCTAAATATAATGCAGTAAACGCGCTTTGCACAGGGAGTATGCGCGAATGCGTAGGTTGCGCACGCGTGCTGGTAAATCCGAACGTGTGCAACGTATAAATACCGCGTACATTATGATACCCGTCGTAACCATGATGCCAGGCATGGATCTTTAAAGCAAGCGTTTAGCGAGTTTGAATATACAAAAATTTCGCATGGCAACATCTGTGAACCACGATGTTTTAACATCGGATTATTCAGACTTCCAGTGCATCGCCGACCTCATTGGGACGATAGCGAATCAACTACAACGCCAAACCCCACCTCCACACGAAGTCCGTACTATTAACATTGAGGGCGTCGCACAAGCGATAAAAGTGTTGCCGTCTTTCATGACTGGCGGTATAAAAAGAATTTACGATGATGCTAAACTCCAACTAGACGGAAATAAAGAAGGATGTATCAAATTTGAATTGGATGAAATTGCAACGTACGCTCAGGACACGACAAACTATTTCAGTTTGATCATACACCACGCGCAAATGTTGGTAATGCTCGAGGTCGAAGATTCAAATGTTGTGTTGACACATGTGAACGATACACTTATACCGTTTTTAAAGAAGGTGGCCTTTTATACAGATGACAACACATTAGAATTCAATACTTTTATACAGCAAATAACAGCTGTAGACATGAAAGAAATTATATTTACCGACGTGTACAATTTTACCTTAGTGATGTTTTCGTTCCTAATAGTGGGCTTTGATACGTTCCTAATTAGCACGATGGACAATAAAATCCTACGAACGGATGTTTTAAAGTTTGTATACCTCGCATTTATGACCCTCGACCGGTCGACCGCGTTTAGTAAGATGACCGACCTGATCACATCAAAATTATCCGGTATCGAGGAAATACTAGCAACGTTTCAAAAATCGTCACCAGGTACCGGAAAGCCACCATATGTAAATCCGGAATCGAACGGCGCCGCTTCATTCGGACAAGGTTTTGAATCATTCGCACGAGGCCCTACGCCTTCGTCAGCACCCGGCGCCGATCCATTCGGACGTGGCCCTACGTTTTCGTCAGCACCCGGCGCCGATCCATTCGGACGTGGCCCTACGTTCGCCGAAGACTGGCGCCGATACATTCGGACGTGGCCCTACGTTGTCAAGACTCCGGCGCCGATCCATTCGGGGCCGTGGCCCTACGCCTTCGCTCAAGACCGCGCCGATCCATTCGGGGCCAGGCCCTACGCCTTCGTCGAAAGACCTCGGCGCGATCCATTCGGGCCGTGGCCCTACGCCTTCGTCAGCACCCGGCGCCGATCCATTCAGTCGTGGCCCTACGCCTTCGTCAGCACCCGGCGCCGATCCATTCGGACAGCGCCCACAACCCTATAGCAGTTATCGTCAATAAAACGTACAATCGACAGATTCGTATAAAAAACTTGAGTCAGACGATGTGCTAGCTTAGCATTTTTTCCGCGATCATCCCAGAACCACCAGCGAACCATCACGGATATAAGTTTGATACTTCGACACCTACCGCAGCAGTATAAATACGCGTCCCCTTTTGTTCAAGCGCGAGTACCAACATTCTTACGATATGTCGATTCACATAGAATATGCCCAACCGGAACTTACTACAAAGGCCCCCAAAAAAACTTATGAAGGCGTACACAAATTGACCGCGCACGTGCCTTATCATTTAAATGAAGTCGTACTTGCGCCAAATATGGCTAGCTTTATGAGAGTACTACAAAATCTTTGCGAAATTAAAGATTTAGATAATTTCGACGACACGCTAAAAATCACTACCACGGATGTAATTACATGGAGGGAAGCACGTATTCAATGTGTGTCTGAATTACTAGCAACCGGAATGCCGCCATTAGGACCCCCTGACCAATATATTGAATATTATTTTAATGCGATCAATAAAGTACTAATGCAGGCCAATGTACACGATCAACCCTTTACGTCAGTAATCGCAAATATTACTGCATTTTTAGTAAACCCCACTACTAATTTGGGCGCAAATTTGCAAAGTATTCTGCAGTCACTAATAGTCGTTACGTTTTACTCGTTGTTGTTGTTGTGTAAATATGCTGCTTGGCACGACCAATTCATGAATAAGTACAACACGTATTCGGAGGAAAACAGAAAAATAATAATCCATGCCAATAAGGAAATGCTTGAACACGCACGCCATGTCGTGTATCTACGCCGAGGTACATTACAAAAAATAATTACGGAGATAGTTTCAGACGTTGAAAAAAAAATGTGGTCCCAGATCCAATCCTTTTTTTCGGCAAAAGATGAGGTGTTTCTTAACGAAATTACTGACCCAGCTCCTTACGACGTATTTACGCATTATCTCGATGGCTTAATCCTATTGGTTATGGCTATCTTTGAACCTAGCAATAGGAACCCGGATGTAATTACAAACGCGTGTCGTATACTAATGTTATCGTACATAAAAAGTTCCCGTCCTCAAGGTGAAAACTCAAAACAATTGTATAATAATATAAAGTTTGACAAGCTGATACATGAAAAAATAAAAAACATTTATAGGACTATTGAAGATGAAGATTAAGGGTTTTTTTATCGCGCGTCGCGACATATGTACATACTGGCTATGCAGAAATGTAAAACACATTATGTGTGTAAGTGTAAACTCGTATGATGTCAAGCGCTGCACGCCGTCGCGATATTCTTGCGGCCGCACCGGCTTTACATACCATGGAACGCATCTCAGACCAGTTTAACCCTCGATTTGTTACTTAATAAATGATATTGACGGTCACGCCCATTGTATATTCGCATACCGATAATGATTTTGCATACTGTAGCATCCGTAATGTCCTACACGCCGGTTGTGGTCACATCGGTGACTGTATTTGCGACGATCGTATCACGGTGTGGGCAACTGCCGTCACACAACCAAGCTCATGCACAAGCTAATGCTGTTGCTGGTGCGCGCATCGGTTGCCACAAACTGGAAAGGCTTTCTAATGCACACGCGCAGATTTGCGTACGATCGCTGCTCGTACAAATAGCTGTTGCAGGAGGCCATCAGTTTGTCCGAACGGAACACGTCCACCACGATGCGACACCCGTGAATGCGGTAGTGCAGATCGTACACCTTCGGAGCACGCGGGTCAGCCGGTCGGGCCTCGACGTAACACGCGTGCAGTTGGTACTCCACATCGTTGTCTATCAGCGCTCGCGCCCTGTTCTGGGGCGAGGCGGTTAGGGGCTCGGCGAGGTCTTCGCGACTGAGCAATACAGATTCCGCACCTGCCTTACGTAGCGACTGCGCGGAGCAATAAAAAATGAGCGGGACGGCTTATAAAAAAAAACATCAGAAACTTTATATCTTCACGCACCAGACTGCACAATTCGTAATCGCACATCCACGCGTTCTCAACGTTCAGATACGCGTACTTTGGGAGCGCGTACCCCGGCATCGTGCTTCACTTTGGCAATCGATGGCATCTCGCACGCGCGTCGTGTTATCGGCGTCCCGTTTATTAAAGCACCTGGGGCGCGGCGATGCCTACTGTCTGCGCGGGCGTGATCCTCAGCGTGCTGTGCCAACACGCGTGCGTTTTATTGCAACGCTGTGCACTGATCTCCGCGTGAGATTTTTTTGGCGGGAACGGCCGCGTAGCGCAGCATGCACCACGCGGTCGCCGCGTCGCGCCTAAGCGCCGGTCTGCTGGACGCGTACCGCTGCGGGTCGCCGTGGTCCGATGCGCGCAAGATGGGCATCAAACGGCGCCTCGATGGGGCGTACGTACGCTGCAACGTCCAAGTGCGAGTCAACGGCGAAACGGTCGATTGCGACGTCGAGCATCTGGGAGCTCTTTGTCTGGATGCTGGCCTGTGCAAGCGATTTGAGGCAACGCTCGGCGAGGACGCGATCAACATGGACGTGGTCGCCCGTGTGCGGCGCCTCGCTAGGGACGGCTTGACGTTGTGTGTGGAGCTTGACGGCGACGACGAAGCGGCGACGGTTTTGGCCTACGGGTTGCGACCCGCGCAAAAGTGGGTGGACAGAGTGTTTCAGATGCACGCCGCTTTCGACGCGCACCTGCACGCAACGCTGTCGGCGACCACCGCGTGCAATCACGCGGTGCTGCCGCTGCACGTCGCCAACGACTGCCGCACGGACCTCGCGAGGTGGCATCGATTGTGCGAGAGTCGCTACTTTCACACGATGCTGCTCCGCGATGACGGCGTGCGCGGACCATTCCGCGCCGCGATCCCCATCGTGGACTGCGTCCCGAACTGCGATGCGCCCGCGATAGTGGCCTGCGTGACGTTCGACGTTCGATGGGATCGCAAGATCCAGTATTACATGCGTTCGATGACGTGCACCTCTCGCGGGCGCACCCCCGCCGCACGTGGCGTCGGCGAGGCCCTGTGCGAGAACATCCGACGCTTGCTAGGTGCGCATCGCGAAAGCGGTGAAACCAGGTACGAGGAGGACGTGCACGATGTCTGTGTGCACGACGGCTACGCGTGGTACCACCGGCTGGTGACGACGCACATCTCCAACGCGGTCGGGGGATTTTCCGCCACGCCGAACGCGAACGAGCTGATACAGGCCGCGATGGACGAGCGTACGCTTACGCAATTCAAATCGCACGCACGCGTCGATCCGCGAAGTGCCTTCTTGCATCCCCGCCAAAAACGCGACGATTGCGGGGATCAGCATCTGTCCGGTCTGCAAGCACCTTTTTTCCTCGACGACACCGCGCTGTATTGCGGCTACAGCGAAATGCTGCGCGATCGGTTCGGCCCCGTCGACGCCAACAACTGCAGCGACGATCTCTCGGCAGCGGACGATGGCCCGATCACCAAGTACGCCGTGCGGGCTGTACGCGTCGTCGACGACGGCGGCGACGCCGTCGCGGTATATTACGGACACGTCGAGACGCGGAAACCGCCGGCGTGCTCGCAGGCGCGGCAGCCTACGAGCGTGCTTATGCGAGTTTCCTGTGTGGTGACGGAGGGCGGCCATACCAATGTCATCAAGGCGTTTGATTTGGTGAATCACTTTCTACCAAGCTACCGTCGTCAACCAGTCGTGGACGCCGCTCACGCGTCAACCGCAAAGGCACCTTCAACAAACGCTGATGAAGTGAGGGACTCTGCGGCGCTTTGCAAACCTGGCGTAATACAACCGATTACCCCCTGCAAACCTGCCGGCCGTTCTCTGACCCACCGTAAATAGACAGTGCGCGCGCGTGTAGCGCCAATTTGTTGTAGATTGTTGTGGACACAACGATGTTCACACCAGAGTTCGTGGAACTGTTTACGTGTAAAATATTTACTTGTTGCTATGCTAAGTGGGCAAGAGGTCCGTCCACACCGCAATCGTAGAGTCGTGCCTTATCGCTTTCCCACCGCTCGAGCTGCTCGTATAGGGTCGCCTCCGGCAGCTGTTGCATGTCTGGCACCGAGTGAAAATCAAGCAACGTCAGACCCCCGAGCGTGCGACATCTCGAAACGCCCACGTAAAATAGTCGCGGATCGAAAAGCCTGTCGCAATCGACCACCACGCAATCGGCTTCGCCACCTTGGGCTTTGTGTATCGTGCTGGCCCACGCTAGTTTCACCGGCATGTACCGTAGCTCGCAGTCTGCGCCGGCCGGGAAGTCCGCGGCGACGCGCGCCGCACGCACGGGTAGCTCGCATAATTCGGACGGGGCGTCATCAAAACACACGCACATCCCATCCGCGTTTGTGGCGCGCACTGTACCGCGCCGACCGTTCATCATGCGCCGATCGGACAGTTCGCGATCGCGATTCTGCGTCAGCATAACGCGCGCACCCACGCACACGCTCGTCGACGCCATGCCATGGTGGCGTTTTGTCAACGCGCGGTACGCGCGGGCCACCTCCGCGGGCATACTGGACACCGCTAGCGGGCCGAGATTCGCCGGGCCGTCGACGTACACGCCGTCCTCGTCGTTTTTACCGCGCCAACGAAACGTCGCGACGTACTCGCGCGAGTGCGCCGATTTGGATAGTCGATCGTGGCACGCGCGGTTGCGCTCGTCCGCGGAGTCGTTGGTGCTGCACAGATACCACGCAGCATCGCTCGTAAGGGGCGCGACATCCACGGTTCTGGTGCGTAGCAGAGAGAGGTCCTCCTCGGTGCACGCGCCGCGGCGAACGCGTTCCAAAAGCTCCGCGTAACGCGCGTCACCCACCTGCCGCAAGTTCGCGCGCAGCACGTGCACCACAAAGCTTCCACCGACGAGCAGGGGCGATTTGTATAATTGATTGGCACCGTTCGCGGTGGGCGCGTCCAGCTGCAAAAAATCACCCACCAACAACACGGCGACGCCACCGAAGGGTTTCTTGGACGTCCGCGCGACGCGCAGCAGGGCGTCGACGAGTTTCAACTTCCCCGCGCACATGCCCGTGACCTCCTCCACGATGAGAAGTCCCATAGCGCGCACGCGTTGCAGCGTATCATCCAGTGCTTTCCCGTCACGACGCGGCGCCATCGAACCGCCGACCTTACGTTTGCGCCCGTGTTCGGCCACCATCTTCTTCCTGAAGCGGGCGACGCACAGGTCGTAATCGCTGAGCGCGCCGACGGCGAACAGCGCGTCCAGCGTGCATCCGTCGGGATGCCGCGCGGCGGCGCAACCGATTGGGGATGTCACGACGGCGGGGCCCAACGCGCGCGCAGGATTTTTACGATCGCGTTCGGTCCACAGTTCACGCACCAATTGTATGGTGTCGCTCTTACCCGTGCCCGCGCCGCCGAGAAGGAGCACGTTACGCCCGTCCACGAGCACGTGCTCCAACACGGCGCGTTGCTGCGGCGTGGATCGCGCGAACCGTTCGTCGATACTCATGGCGACACGTACGGTGAGCACCGCGCCCGGGCGTGGTGAATTCGGCGTTTTATATTTACGATGTGAAGCGAGGTGCCCTGCCAGTGAACGCGCACTCGAGGGTATATTTATCGGCGAGCTTGCCTTGTCCGATTCGCGTATATATATCAACATCACGTAGCACAGTAGACATACCTTGCGTGTTGTATATAGCGCATGCGGCGTCATGTTCATCGTCACCCAACTATGCATGGTGGATGCTCTTGACATAATAAACCTGGTGGGTAGTTCCAAAGAAGAGACAGACGACGACGAAGTCGTAGTCACCAATGAAGTGATAGGTGGTAAGCCCGTTGTACACGACTTGACTGGTTCACCGCAAAGAGGAGGCGCGGGACCGTCGAAAGCTACGCCGGGTCCGTCCACCGCCACGGTAGAGCCAACTCCCACAGCGAATAAAAAGGCAAAAAAATCATCTGTCGACGCGGGACCAAACCCTGCGCGGATGTGCGACACTCAATTGTGCGACGCAGGCGCGTCTAGGCCCACAGCTTGTAACCCCCAAGACGGTGAATTGATGTACACCGACGATTTCTGCAGAAACACCTGGAACGACCGCGCTCCGCGTATAAAGATGGTTCGTGAGCGTCCTACTCCAGGAGTACAAGGCACGGCATTTACATTCGGGATGGACCTTACCAGGAGTGATCCTACAACCCGTATCAAGCACTATGTACTGTACTTAAATATGCCCGAAGATCGCACTTTTGTGAAGACCGATGAGAAAAACGCTGACATTTGTATAAAACACTCACATTTTTGGATGCGCGATGTCAAGTCGAATGACTACGTATACAGAAGTTCGGGTTACGACGTGACAACGCCGAACAAATCCGATGTTTTTTTTTTCGTAAACACAAAGGGGAAGACACGGACGTTCAGGGCAATGCGTTCCATTTGGGACCGGCATTTTCAAGTACATCCGGCGAATATGGACGCTCTTGCTTTTATGTTCGACGTGACATAAAAACAACTGATGGTCCACCTTCGCAAATACGGTCACCATTTATTTTAACACCAGTGGGTAAGGTGTTGATACAGCGGATAGCAACAACCGGCGGCCAAGTACTGTCGAATTATTATTACCACGACGTTGGATGTACACCCAATCTACAGCTGCGTATACACATCGATTTGAAAACGGGGGACCTTTTGCGGTTGAAATACGTTGACTACGAATTTGGACCGCGAAAGAGAATTGGCAATGATAAAGACTGTGACGCATACTTTGATAATACTGAAGCATTCGCCATTTCAAAAAAGGAGGACGTGCTTGACTGTTTTTACAATCCAGACCTACGATATGGTGGGTGGCAATGCTCCTGGAAACATCCAGGTGACCCATCATTACAAATTATGAATAGTGACTTTATGACAGTCTCATCGTATAACTCTGTTGCATTGTTTCAAATAAAATACAACCCGAAGGCTGATCATTCCGGCGTAATAAGAAAGCCGAAGAATCCGACTTTCGTGTATGTCGTGCACAATTGGCACGGCGAACCTCCAACCGTGGCAGCTGGCGCGTTTGCAGCAGTTTAGAAGGCGTCACCACATCAAGGTGCGGGACCGTCGGGAGCCACGACGATTCCGTCCACCGCCTCGGTCGAGCGTAAAACCCAAAATAAGAGGCGCGGTCTTTTCAGCCATAGGTCTCTTCGCATGTTCCGGATATGCCAAACACAGCTTTTTGAAAACTGTAAACGCGATTTGTATGAAAAATGGTTTGATCGTATGACTGACAGACGACGCCGACACAGCGTCGTCGCAATGTCATCACCCCGCTCTGCTATTCACGTTCGAACGCGCACTCGAGGGTATATTTTTCGGCGTGCTTGCCTTGTCTAATTGTGCGCATCTGGTGCAGATTTGCGTATAAATACATATACCAACATCACGTAGCACGGTAGACATACCTTGCGTGTTGTATATAGCGCACGCGGCGTCATGTCCATCTTCACCCAACTATGCATGGTGGATGGAGAAGGAGCCGCGGGTCCGTCCAGCACAGCGAATAAAAGGGCAAATAATTTATCTGCCCACGCGGGATCAGACCCTGCGCCGATATGCGACACTCGATTGTGCGACGCAGGCGCGTCTAGGCCCCCAATCTGTAAACTCCAAGACGGTGAATCGATGCACACCGACGATTTTTGCAGAACCTGGAACGACCCTGCTCCGCGTATAAGAATAATTAGTGAGCCTACTACTGTAGGGGTAGAAGGCATGGCATTTACATTCCAGATGGACTTTGACAAACATGATCTTAAACCCAGTGGATCTTACAACCAGCACTATGTACTGTACTTAAATATGCCCGAAGGTTACAATTTTGTGAAGACCGATGAGAAACACGCTGACATTTGTGTAAGACACTCACAATTTTGGATGCGCGATGGCGTGTCGAATGACCTCGTATACAAACAAAATTCGGGTTACGACGTGACAACGCCGGACAAATCCAATGTCTTTTTTATCATAATCACAAAGGGGAAGACACGGACGTTCAGGGCAATACGCTCCATTTTGGACCGACAGTTACACGTACGTCCGGCGAATATGGACGCGATCACTATCATGTTCGACGTGTCATAAAAACAACTGATGGTGAAACGCGAATACATTCACGATTTATTTTAACCCCAGTAGGTAAGGTGTTGATACAGCGGAAAGCAGAAACCGACGGCGAAGTACCGTCGGATTATTATTACCACGACGTTGGATATACACCCGATCTACACCTGCGTATGCACATCGATTTGAAAACGGGGGACCTTTCGCAGTTGAAATACGTTGGCTACGAATCTCCAAATAAGGTTGGCGATGATGAAGACTGTGAAGCATACTTTGATAATACTGAAGCATTCGCCATTTCAAAAAAGGAGAACGTGCTTGACTGTTTTTACAGTCAATACCTACTATTAGGTGGGTGGGAATGCTCTTGGAAACATCCAGGTGACACACAATTAACAAAAATTGACGACGTACATCTGAGAGTCTCATCTCTAAACCCTGCTGTCGAGTTTCATATAAAATACGTTGCCCAACCCGGCGAAAAGAAAGAATGGACGAATACGACTTTCGTGTATGTCGTGCACAATTGGCACGGCCAACCTCCAACCACAT
>LGRX02006001.1:0-52509 GCA_001247695.2 Cymbomonas tetramitiformis
GCGCAGCCTCCGCAGCCCGGCGCAATGACCCATGGCTGCATGGCTGATGGCGACATGGCCCCAGCGCAGTCACCGCAGCCCGGCGAGGTGCCTCAAAGCTGCATGGCTGATGGCTGCACAGCCGAGGCGCAGCCCCCGCAGCCTGGCGAGGCGCCCCATGGCTGCATGGCGGATGGCTGCATGGCCCAAACGCAGTCACCGCAGCCCGGCAAGGTGCCTCATAGCTGTATGGCTGATGGCTGCAAAGCCATGGCGCAGCCTCCGCAGCCCAGCGAGGCGCCCCGTGGCTGCACAGCCGAGGCGTAGCCTCCGCAGCCCAGCGAGGCGCCCCATGGCTGCATGGCCGAAGTGCAGTCACCGCAGCCCGACGAGGTGCCCCATGGCTGCATGGCCGATGGCTGCATAGCCGAGGCGCAGCCTCCGCAGCCCGGCGAGGTGCCTCATGGCTGCACAGCCGAGGTGCAGCCTCCGCAGCCCAGCGAGGCGCCCCATGGCTGCGTGGCCGAAGCGCAGCTTCCGCAGCCTGGCACGGTACCCAGCAGCCGCATGCCTCATAGCCGCATGGCTAATGGCTGCAAGGCCAAGGCGCAGCTTCCGCAGCCCAGCGAGGCGCCCCATGGCTGCATGGCTGATGGCGGCATGGCCGAGGCGCAGCCTCCGCAGCCCGGCGAGGTGCCTCATAGCTGCATGGTTGATGGCTGCATGGCCAAGGCGCAGCCTCCGCAGCCCGGCGAGGTGCCTCATAGCTGCATGGCTGACGGCTGCACAGCCGAGGCGCAGCCCCCGCAGCCCAGCGAGGCACCCCATGGCTGCATGGCTGATGGCGGCAAAGCCAAGGCGCAGCTTCCGCAGCCCAGCGAGGTGCCCCATGGCTGCATGGCCGAAGCTCAGCCACCGCAGCCCGGCGAGGTGCGACATAGCCGCATGGCTGATGGAGGCATGGCTGAAGCGCAACCCCCGCAGCCCAGCAAGGCGCCCCATGGCTGCATGGCCGAAGCGCAGCCCCCGCAGCCCGGCGAGGTACCACATGGCTGCATGGTTGATGCGCAGCTCCCGCAGCCCGGCGAGGTGCCTCATGGCTGCATGGCTGATGGTTGCACAGATGAGGCGCAGCCCCCGCAACCCAGCGAGGCGCCCCATGGCTGCATGGCTGAGGCACAGCTTCCACAGCCCGGCGAGGTGCCTCATGGTTGCATGGCTGATGGCTGCACAGCCGAGGCGCAACCCCCGCAGCCCAGCGAGGCACCCCATGGCTACATGGCTGATGACGGCATGACCGAGGCGCAGCTCCCGCCGCCCGGCAAGGTGCCTCGTAGCTGCATGGCTGATGGCTGCATGGCCGAGGTGCAGCCCCCACAACTCAGTGAGGTGCCTTATAGCTGCATGGTTGATGGCTGCATGGCCGAGGTGCAGCCCCGCAGCCCAGCAAGGCGCCCCATGGCTGCATGGCTGATGGCGGCATGACCGCGGCGCAGCTTCCACAGCCCGGCGAGGCGCCCCATGGCTGCATGGCTGATGGAGGCATGGCTGAGGCGCAGCTCCCGCAGCCCAGCGAGGCGCTTCATGGCTGCATGGCCGAAGCGCAGCCCCCGCAGCCTGGCAAGGTGCCTCATAGCTGCAGGGCTGATGGCTGCATGGCCGAGGTGCGGCCTCTGCAGCCTGGCGCGATGTCCATTGGCTGCACGACCGGGGCTCAGCCTCCGCAACCTGACGCGACACCTTGCGGCTGCACAGCCGAGGCGCTGCCTCTGCAGCCTGGCGCAATGCCCTGCGGCTGCACAACCAGAGCGCTGTCCCAGCAGCCTGGCGCGAGGGCCAGCGGCTGCACCACTGAAGCACAACCTCCGCAGCATGGCATGGCGCCCAGCAGCTGCATGGCTGGGACGCTGCCTATGCAGCCTAGCACGACGCCCAGCGACTGCACGGCCGAGACGCTGCCTCAGCAGCCTAGCATGGCACCCAGCGGCTTCATGCCCGAGGCGCAACATGTGCACCCTGGCGCGGCGCCCAGCGGCTGCACGACTCTGGCGCCGCCTCTGCAGCCTAGCGCGTTACCCAGCGGCGGCACGGGTGAGGCGCTGCTTCCGCAGCCTGGCACGGCGTCCAGCAGCTGCATGTCCAAAACGCAGTCTCCGCAGCCTAGCACGGTACCTAGCAGCTGCACGCCCGAGGCGCAACATGTGCATCCTGGGGCGGCGCCCAGCGGCTGCGCGATGGATGCGGCTTTTGGGTGGACGTACGAGGACCTCCTTTACCCGAATGGCAAATGGTACCCGATGGACACGGAGCCAATTGAGCTGCAGCCGCCCACGGCAGCGAGCTGCCCCAGCAGCGGCGCTGAGCTGCGCGGCAGCAAGCTGCCAGCAGCGGCGCTGAGCGCGGCCGCCCACGGCAGCGAGCTGCCCCAGCAGCGGCGCTGAGCTGCGGCCGCCCACGGCAGCGAGCTGCCCCAGCAGCGGCGCTGAGCTGCGGCCGCCCACGGCAGCAAGCTGCCCCGGCAGCAGTGCTGAGCTGCGGCCGCCCTCGGCAGCGAGCTGCCCCAGCAGCGGCGCTGAGCTGCGGCCGCCCACGGCAGCGAGCTGCCCCAGCAGCGGCGCTGAGCTGCGGTCGCCCACGGCAGCAAGCTGCCCCGGCAGCAGTGCTGAGCTGCGGCCGCCCTCGGCAGCGAGCTGCCCCAGCAGCGGCGCTGAGCTGCGGCCGCCCACGGCAGCGAGCTGCCCCAGCAGCGAGCGCTGAGCCGCGGCCGTCCACGGCAGCGAGCTGCCCCACTAGCGGCGCTGAGCTGCGGCCGCCCACGGTAGCGAGCTGCCCCAGCATCGGTGCTCCGCAGACAGCTCAGCACGAGCAGCCCGACGCAATGGTTGATGGTTCAGCAACTCAGGACGCAGGTGCAAGCGATGCTCCGCAGGCAGCCCAGCACATGCACCCCAGCGCGATGGCTGATGCCTCAGCAGCCCACGACGCAGGCGCGAGTGCTACTCTGCAAACAGTCCAGCACGTGCAGCCCGACGCGAAGACTGGTGGCCCAGCAGCAGCCCACAGCGCAAGTTCTTTGCTTCAACGGCCCACAACGCAAAGGACTCGCTAACTCTGCATCGACGAGCTCTTTTCACCTTTGGAGATGCATCAACGAGTCCCTGCAGATGTTTCATGCTGCCTGCTATGTGCCGCAACCGTGCCGCTGTGGCAAAACTGTGTCTCCGCTCTTTTTCCATGCAGGTGCTGGACAGGACGGGGCATATGCCATTGGCATTGTATCCTTGCGTGGTTGGATCTTGCCGGCACGTGTCCCCTTTGTAGACGACCAGCGCATTTCCGCCAGACTCATGTTTCTGATTGGTTGGTGACCACGACTTGGTCGCTGGAGGACTTCTGAGAATACTACCCGTACGCGACGGAGCCGCAAGATACCGAGGCATGCTAGCTTCGGGGCGCAGAGATTGCAGAAGACCTGCAAGCTGGGGAATTACCATCGTACCAATCTGTCTGAGCGTTGGCAGCGTGAGACGGTGAGGGCCTTTGGAAAAACCTAGCAAGCAGAAGGGGACCCAGACCCGAGGACTGGGGGGCACGGAACCCGAGAACCGAGAGCTTAGTAGCTCGACTCTTGTCACAAGTGCATGCTCAAACCTCAGACAATGTATATACGGGCCGGACAGCCTAGCGAGGACGTAGGCGCGCCTAAAAGGGGGGGAGAGTTGTATTAGGGTACATCACGAGTCAGTACGAGAGACAGACGTGTCAGAGTGACGAGTGACATAAACGATGACAGTCACCAACCGGAAATGATAACAGTCACCAGCATGGCCGAATGACAGAGGTGACTGGCAGAATTGACAAAGGTGACCGACAGAAGTGACTGACTCAAATGTGACATTTGAATAATAGGATTCGATCAGTCGAACATAACTGGAGGGAATCGAGGAGGACCTCAGTTATACAGTCACATCAGCAGATTTGTGAGTATTCAAATGAAAGACCTGGGAGGTGACAGTCAGAAACATTTAAGTACTGATGACAGATCCCAGCTGATTGGTTGTTGTAGTCAGCAAATGACTGAACACATGAAGTGGCATGGTAAGGACGAGTTACCTTAAGTAGAGAGCTGTGCAAGCTCTCGGGGTTGAGTTTAAAATTGTCGTACATTGCAGCCACCTCTGTGGCTGTTAAGCAACTTGACCAAAAGAGTAATTAAAAAAGATCCGTATCCGATATTATCCATGTACTGTCTGTACATCCTATGATCATGGCATCATATTACCTGTAAGTGAACATTTGCTTACATACCTGTGAGACTGGTTCAGTCCTCACACCCCGAATAGGATTACATACGGTGTCCGCACGTGCGATTATGATGTCCATGCGCTATCCATACGCTGTCCTTACGGTGGTCCATACGTTGTCCGCACGTCCGGTTACGATGTCCATGCGACGTCCATACGTTGTCCTTATGGGAGTCCATATGCCGTCCGCACGCACGTTTACGATGTCCATGCGCCGTCCATATGCCGTCCTTGCGGCATTGCATACGGTGTCCGCACGTGCGACTGTGATGTTCATACGCTATCCATACGCTGTCCTTACGGTCGTCCATACGCTGTCCGCACGTCTGGTTACGATGTCCATATGCTATCCATACGGGTTTCCATACGGTGTCCCTGCGCTGTCGTGCGGGTGACTAATGCCTCTGTCCATGCGTATGGACACCATGTGGACATGTTTTCTGTCCATACGGTGTCCATACGGTCGTCCATACGGTGTCCATACGAAATCCTTACGGTGTCCATGGGACATTTTCATATGGACACCACAATTACGCGTCGTCCGTATGGTTCTTACATATGCATCAAGGTTTCGCCAGAAATCTGTCCAGACCGTCCATACGGTTGTCCATATGGGTCCTTACGATGTCCATACGCTGTCCATATGCAAATCCACACGGATGAATGGAGCAATAATCCGTAGGGCCTGCTCCGCCGCCTTAGACCGTGCGTGCGGGAGGAGCGCTGGTCCTTGCGTCCCCTCCCTGAGCAAAACCCTGCTCCAGTGTGCCCGTCGCCTGCTCCCACATGGCCGCTTCCTATGACGTCGTCACTAGCGTCGGAGTTCTGCAGGACCTCGATCGCGTCCTCCCAGATGCATTTGATCCAGGCTGCCTTCTGCTAGTGACCGTATGCCCCATGCCCCAGTGACCGTATGCCCCATGACCGTATCCCCCATGCCCCATGTGACCGTATGCCCTGACCGTATGCCTCATGCCCGGTGACCGTATGCCCCATGCCCCGGTGACCGTATCCCCATGCCCCAGTGACCGTATGCCCCATGCCCCAGTGACCGTATGCCCCATGCCCCAGTGCCCGCATTCCCCATGCCCCCAGTGCCCGTATGCCCCACGCATGCCCAAGTATCTTGAACATCTTCCGGCGGATGGTGTGACAGGCCACGCGTGACGATTGCCTCTCGAAGCATGATCTTTGGAATGCTCGCACTTTCGTTGCCAAGGAGACCTGGATGCTGGATGAGGATCCTCTTGTTTCGATTGAGAAATGGGTAGCTCTAAACAGTGATTGCGTTCTCTATTACCAACGCCAAGAGGTTCTGCATGCGGTGCACTGCTGCCGGTTGTCGAAGTGCGGCGACACAGGGTCCCGTTGGAGGTACAGTGCATTACACAATTTCACATATGATCTACCAAACCGCAACGGTTATACATCGTCTTTGTTAGTTATAAGCGCATGATGGGCAACAACACTTCGTTATCTGCGTCCTACTAGGTTCGACTAAGTCACTTTTATTCCCCTGTACAGGGGTACCTGCGGATTGCAAATTCTGCGACAAGCACAAAACCTTCACGAGCATATGCCTCTCAACTGAACAAGTTGTCACTGTTCCATTCGCTTTGGGTATTATGACGGCTGCACAGTTGAGTGAGTTGGTAAAGAACCCGCAAACCACTCTCATGGACACCACCTTCGGTGTTAACCGGTATGGGTTTGAACTAACGACGATGAGCTTGATCAACGAGTTTGCCAATGGCTTTCTAGCGCTTCGTGCGTCCTGACGGTGGTCATCTGCTGGGTGAAGCAAAGCGAGCTGGAAGTAGAGGTCTCCTCTGCCACTTTAGGCGAAGATCGTGCGCAGTCGGGTGGATCTTCAAGGTTTCCTCCCGGGGTAGACGGCGCGTCAGCATGGAGCGAAGATGCTGTCTCTGGCGTGGGCTCGACCAGCGGGGACGACGGAGGGGATACTCCTAAGGGGCTGGGACCCAGCTTCCTCATCTTGTACTGGTGTACCGCGTGTAGACTGCACCAGGCGCCAGGTAGGCCCACGTCTCCCGCTGTCCCGGGTATCGTGCCCACTTCAGTGTCCAGGGTGCAGAGAGATGCCGAAGACCTCGCTGCTGCTCTTCGCACGCCCTCCTTTCCCCACAGTCTGTTGCCAGGGGAAGAGTCCGGACTCGAGGTGGCGATCGCCTCCAGCTGCTCGGCGGGCGACAACTCCCTCCAAGCCGCGTAGAGGTCGGAGGAACTGGCGCTAGGGGGCCCGAGGACTTGTTGGCGGCCGTCGTGCGAGAGGAGGTGCCACAATGCTATGCGCTGATGACCCTCCCTGCGATCTTGAGGTTCGCGGGCAATGCGTGCCCTCTCCGCCAGTTGGTTGGCGCGGTTCACGTGCTCCTCTGGCGTTCGGCTCCCAGAGCGTATGCGGCTGCGGGTGCGCTCCCACATCTTGTCCACCAGGGCCTTAGCAGCATCTGGGGATTTACGTAGGGCTCTGCGAACCTTTTGCATGGCGACCTCGAGAGGGAGGGAGTACAGTTCCCTCTTCCAATGCCACGCAGTTAGCCTCTTTCGCGGGTCCGCGAGATTGGACTGGTAATTGGGTAGTGGTAGAACAGCGTGCGGTTGGGGGTGAAGGTCACGGGGCGTTCCAAGGTTGCTGCCCATGATGGGGGGCCTGTGTCGGGGGACTCGCCGCCCCCTCCGACCCTCGATCCTTGCCTGTGTATAAGCAGGGCCATCATCGAGAGGTAGAGACGGCTCGTCGAAAGGGGCACTTTCTGCAAGGGGGTGACTGGTCAAGTCATCCCTCGGAAGTGGTGGGGCATCAGCTGAGCGGTAGGTGCGTCGCAAGCGGGTTCCAGAGGTGAAGGCCACGCTCTTGGGATGAGGTCGATGGCCCCAAGGATCTCTACGTCCTCGCGCGCGTCGGGGTTCCATTGGTTCTGACCGCTTCTCCAGGGCGGAGAGGGTCTGATCACCAGAGTGTGACCTCACTTCCCCGAAGGGCAGGGTCGGGGACTGGTCGCCGGCCAGTCATTCATCGTCCTCAACCGGGGGAAGGCCGTCGCCCTCCACAAGTTCGATGCCAGCGAGTGCCGCCAGAGTCTGGTAACTCTGCTCGTCCTCGCAGCTGGCAAGCGCCAAGACCTCCTCGGAGAACTCCTCTGGAACGCCGTCCACCTGGGAGATGTCCTCCTGCTGTGCGATGGCCCAGACGACGGCGGCCACGAAT
The DNA here is from genome assembly GCA_001247695.2 of Cymbomonas tetramitiformis. Classification (NCBI taxonomy): domain Eukaryota; kingdom Viridiplantae; phylum Chlorophyta; class Pyramimonadophyceae; order Pyramimonadales; family Pyramimonadaceae; genus Cymbomonas; species Cymbomonas tetramitiformis. The sequence goes on from LGRX02006001.1 coordinate 7,516, forward strand.
CCAGGAGAGTTTGCCAGTCGGGCAGGAGCGTTGGCTCTCCACTCCTTGAGCTTGGTCTCATCCGTGCAGTTGCGGACGATATGCTCCGCGGAGCCGCAGGCGAAACACCGACGAACCTTCGGTGCATCAGGGCGGGAGAGACCAGGTGGTGGTGGTAATGGGGTAACTGCCGCGGCAGCGGCAGTGGTGGGCCCGTTCTCTAGCATGGCGAGTGCTGGGCGGTTCGAGGAGGGGGTGCGTCTGAAGAAGGGGGTACGAGGAGATGGATTCGCGAAAGAGACAGTTCGGGGAGGACGGTCTTGAGTGCGCCTCTGAGCTGCCTCCGTGTCGATGTCGTTCTCCACCTCCTCAGCGACCTCCCGTATCTTCAACAAGGCGTTGTGGGTGCCCGGGATGTCGTCAGAAGCAGCCTTCCTTTCCCAATCCTCTGGCTTGGAGACATCCAGGTGGATAGCTCTTAGGCGCCGCATCACCTTGGGCGCGTACTTCAGCCCTCGGCGGTACGTGGAGAGCATGGACAGGTTGGACATCTCCACGCAGTTGGGGACCCTGCCAGCCAGAAAGTTGACCGAAGCCATGCGGGTCTCCAACCGCGAGAAGTACTCCGCCGCGGTCTCATTCAACGCCTGCTTCAGTGCAATAGCCTCGCCGTGCGCGTTCTCCAGGTAGCCCTGTGTCAGGGAGCACACCGCCAGGTCGCTGAAGAACACGTCCAACTCCACGTAGCGCTGGTGCCAGGCCTGGTCGGACCCGAAGGTCCCCGCGGCACGCTCTAAGAACCTCTTCTGCTGGTCTTGTAGGGTGTGCTCCTTGAAGCTCCAGAGGAGGCTCGACACGCTCGCCTGGTACTCCGATACAGAAGGCGTACAGCTGGGAGTGGTCAGCGCCTCGATCACGATGGCCTCCTTGAAGATCTTCCGCACAAGGTTGGAGTAGTGCTCCAATTGCGCCAGTAGGCCATCCTTGTCGGCCGATTTGGTGTCGGCCGCGGAGCGGGGGAATCTAGTCACACCCCTGATCAGCTTCAGCACCATCTCCTTGGTCTTGTGCTCCAGGCGGACCTCGTCCGAAGATGCTCGCAGATTAGTGCCCTGCGGCAGTCGGATGATGCCTGGTACAAAGGGGGCGGCGCTGGGAGAAAGGACGGGATTCGCGGAGGCGGAGTGGGGGAAGCGGGCTGAAGGTGGTGGTCCTGGAGCATGCGCGGGTGAGAGCGCAGGCGCGGGATTTGTGGGGACTGCGGTTGAGGTAGGCGGTAATGCGGAGGTTGACGGCCCAGTAATAGGCGGTGGTGCGGGTGTTGATGATGGAGCGGGGAGCGGGAGAGGCGTGTGGAAGGGCATGGGGGTGGGTGGTTGCGCGGCCACCACGCTCATGTTTCGGTACCAGTCGGAGTTGCTGACTTCGGACCACGCAGCGAGCCCGTCCTGGTCGAAGTGCAGCATCTCGGACTCCCGCGCAGTGGCAGGTATCCACTCCCACACCGGCTGTCCCATACTCGTAGATCGCACATTAGCTGCGGCTGGATCCCCCATGGCCATGTCCATAATCTCGCGGTCGACCATGAGTACCCAGGTCTCCACGCGAGGGTTGGTAAGGAGCAGCGGTGTGTGATGAAGACGTCCTCCCATGCGTGCATAAGCTGTCAGCGGAGCTCCCAGCAGATGCATGATTGTGAAGAGGATGGTGTCGCCCTGTACTCCAGCCCTGCGGCGTTCGTCTCGTGGTAAAGAGACAGTCGCCGCACCTCGCACCCCCGCTGACTGATGTACCCACAGTGACCCACCGTCGTGGGTGATGAAGAGGGCCCGGACCTCTGGATACTGGGGGTAAGAGGGACCGGGTCCTCGGTCGGGATCACCAGGAGGGTCTGGGGGTGGATCATCAGGAGGACCTTGGGGTGAGTTCCTGGGGCTGGGGACTCTGCGCTTTGAATCAGGGTCACCACCGCCATGCACCACTGACTCCATCGATTGTCGTCGGCGAGCCACCATCATGTTAAGAGGGGCCTGAGTGGGAGGTTCAACAGGGACCGCTCCAGTGACAGTCAGAGACTCTGGAGGGGTCTCGCTGTCTGCAGCGTCCGCCTCGAGGGGCTGATCCGCCGCCAGGGCTCCCTGTGCACTGCTCTGAGGGTCGCCTGATGGGGGGGTTTCTGCAGATACCGCTGCGCCTGACGGGGCGAGACCTCTTGAGAGCACCGCGGAGAGGTCCAGGGCTTGCACTGCCGCAAGGACCTCTCTGCGGATATGCTCACTTCGGCTGCTTGCGTCCGAATCAGACCCGGACCTGCGAGCAGCTCTCCGTCTGCGCTCTGCCCGCGCAAGTGTGCCCCGGCTCCCCCTGGACCCCGTACTGGTGCGGCTGGCGTCCGTACCGGAATCGGGGTCGGAGTGCTCAGGCTCGCGGCTCAGGCTCGGGATGTGCCTGCCGTGCGTTGCAGGGCCCGAGGACTCCCTTCGGGAGCGTCGACGCCTGCGGGCCCCTGGGTCAGCTGTCACCGCTGGAAGGTGGCGCACCAGGAGTGAGGCCCCGCTCGGAGCGCCCTGTCGGAACCCGCCATCAGGAGGTGCCTGCAGAGGGTCTGGAAGAATCGCGGCACCAATGCTGATGAAGGGCGGCTGTAATGAGGGGTCCGCCGTAGGGTCGTACAGCATTGAGGTGGCTGGTACCAGCTGTTGCGGCCGTGGCTGCTGCTGCTAGCTGCTGTTGCTGCTGCTGCTGCTGCTGTTGCTGCTGCTGTAACTGCTGCTGCTGGAACTGCTGCTGCTGTTGCATTGGTTCCAGCGGTTGTTGCTGTTGTGGCCACTGTTGCTGGTACGCGAGCCATTGCTGCTGTTGTTGCAGCTGCTGTTGGTACGGCGTGGGGTACGAGCATGGGGTGATGAGTCCCCAATGTAAATGGCACCGGGGACACTCCCCCAGCAATGGGCGCTGATTGGGGGAGTACCCAGTTGGAGCCATTCCATACAGCTTGTGCAGGGGAGCCATCGGGCAGGGTGTATGGGCGTGGCACTGCGGTATAGGGCATGGTGGTGCCCGGGAGTGGGAAGGGGTAAGTGGAAGCGTATGTGGTGGGGGACGGAAAGGTGAGGGGTGAAAATAATGGGGGGCGTAGCGGCTCTGCACTGACCCCCATGCTGGAAAGCGACTCTGATGTGTGCTGCGACATGCTAACTGCTGAGCTGATCAAATCGAGAGCTGGGTGTGGCAAAAGCCACAGGTGAGCAGAAGGTAGAGTCTGCTCGCCTTTTATTTACTCTTCGGTGTCGCTTTCTCGAGGGGGGGGAAGGAGGAGGAGAAGGAGGGAGGCTAATATCTGGAGATGGAGGAACGCCGTCGATCACGGCTATTGCGAATGTGCCAGGGAGCGCGGGATAGATTGCTAGATCTTGAGTGGCCGGGTAATGGAAGAAGTAGTTCCCCTGCTGATGCCACTCGCGGTTGTAGTGTGCTGGTGGGATAGCCAGGGTGACGTTATCCAGGCGCTCAACTGCTGTCCTCCACTTCGTCGTCAGAGGAAGAGGGGGAAGGAGGCCCGTCCTGGTCGAAGGCGCCTGCTGGTGGGAAGGTAGGGTCTGGATAAAATAACCACTTCAGTGGCCCCTGCTTCCACCACGCTTTCCTGTATCCTTGTGGGGGAACTGACATGCACCGGCGAATTCAAAATTTCGCCAGGGCTCCGCGACACGATTTTCAAGTGCTCAGGCGCGCGGACAGGAGTCAAGAAACTGCGAAGGAAGGTATGTCAGGTCCGACCAAGAGGCTCAGTAAGGCTCCAGAAGATAGCCGGGCTCCGTATGTCCCAAAAATACTCCAGCCAGAGTGCTGCTGGAGGGTGCCAGAGAGTGCCAGAGGAGCTGTCCAGAGACCGCTGAAAGCGCTATTTAGGGGGGCTTTCTCGACTACTGACGGCCGTGAGGGCGGTGTTGGGGGGTTCTGGACTGTTCTATGGGGTCTGAGGGAAGGGTTTTTGGTGGTGGGGACTGTTGGGGAAGGTTTTGGAGTAGGCTGAAAACGGGCTAAAACTGCTGTTTTGGGCTGTTTTTGGCTGTTTTAGCTACTTGTAGGGCTCTGAAAGGTGAACTGTGAGGTTTTTCTGGCTACTATAGACCGGGGAAACCCTTCAGGGTGATCCCTGACGGTCGTTTGTGGCCTGGGACGGACTTGGGTTTTAAGATCGGAAAACGAATGTTTGCCTTTCCAAGCCCGTTTGAGCCCCCAGTGTTAAGGGAAGGTTATACTGATATTTCGTGACTTTTGGGAACGTTATTTGGATTCCTTCTTCGAAAAAAAATGACTTTTTTGACGTAAAAATTGCGCCCAGTATCCCAAAAGCACAGGTCTCCCCCTGCAGTATAACGAAAGTTACGAGAAGTCCGTGGTTGGACGCGCGGAGACGTCCAAAGTAACGCAATTGATACCAAATGTGCCCGTGGGCAGTACGACAGATGCTCGGAGTAATGTTTTTGATTGAACGTGCAAAGGTACACAATTCGGATTTTATAATATACTGGATCAGGGCCAGATTGAGGTACAAACGATAGTTCGGTTCCGAGTTCTGAAGGCCAAACACTTCTCAAGTGCTCTACTTATTCACTCGTCACTCAGGTTGCAGGGTCAACCACCCAGCAGCCGATGTCACACTACGGCTCAACGTTCAATTCCCGATCCGATCTCATTTCTAATTCCGATTCGTCATTCTCGATTCAGATGTTACGTCGACGGACTGACACGATGACTGTCATACAGTACTGTCATACTACTGTACTGTCATACTGTCATACTGTCATACCCCCAACATCTGATATTCGATTTCATTGTCTTTCCGATCCCGATGCGAATCTGGCCATTCCTCGAGGGTCTGACTAAGTGCCACGATGACCACCCCACAGTACTTTCATATTACTATAGTGTCATAGTGTCATGGTGTCATACTGTCATACCCCGGACATCTGGTACTCATTCTCATCGTGATTTCAAGCCCAATTTCACTGTCATCGTGTCAATCCCAGATTACCCCCGATGACACACATACAGATGCATAGGCATATCGGCTCACGCTGTGCCTCCGGGCACAGTCACACTGTCATACTGGCATACTGTCATACCACGTCATACTATGTCCCCATAGTACACTGACATTGAGCGCTTCTACACAAAGTTGCGCGCCATCATCATCGACGAGAAGCAAGACCCAGCTCCGCAGTTGGACGTCATCAGCAAGCTCATGGACAAGCATGCCCGCACGCACTCGGGTGAGATGTTCCCCACCCCTCTGTGCAACCCGGCGGTCTCGATCGAGGCGGTGCGGGTATCGCGGGCGGATTTTCAGGAATTTGAAACCTCCAGTAGTTGCGGAATAGGTTATCATTCCACGCGAAACGGGTACACATGTACTCAGTAGGACCTTGTGATAATATTATGTAGCAATAGGTTACTTAGATTAATACATGATGCTAGAAATGTTTACTTGCCTAGACAGGGGCAAACTGCGGGAAGAAAGCGCTTCGCCTGAAGCTAAAACTGCATATTTAACAGATCACAATTGAGCATGGAAACTGTTGAAAGCGACATCTACTGTTGAACAACCGTAAAATGCGACCGACAGTCGGAGTCACCGACAGCGACAGCGTCATCTCATGCCAGCCGAGTGAGAGATGCAGATGCGAAAAGTAAATCGGTGAAATGAAGCGGCGGGATTTCTATGGGCTATGGCTGGCACGAATTTTACCAAAGGTAATACTAGGTATATGTATTACCATCAGTATTTTACCAAGTATTACTTTGCCCCAAAAAGTCCTTACCCTAGTGCAGGGGGGTATTACCGCACGTTACCAAAAAGGTTTACCATTGGTAATACCGGGTATGGGTATTACTGGGTATTACCCCCGTATTACCATCGATTTTACCCATTTTACCATGAAAAACAAAATCAAATCGACGGCTTCTCAGCCGTCACGCCTCGACGATTTCCAACATCTCCATTCCGTGAGAGGGTGAGACGTGCTCGAAGTCTAAACAGTTCACAACGCGAGTACATCCCTGCGTGGCAACACGAGAGATATCCGTCATGGATTCACCCTCCTTAGGACACTCTGACCGTCCTCCATGGCGTCGCGATAAATGTACGCGACTGCAGTGGCACTGTCATCGTTGGCGTCTGGCGATCGTGAGATCGAAAATTCGACTGCGTCGCCCGTTGGGATTCGAGCTTTGCTGCTGCTGCTGCTGCTGCTGCTGCTGATTGACTACTAGGCGCTGTCGATCACAAATATGCGATCTCCACTAGGCGTCGATCTTTTTGGACAGCACGATTAATCACCATGCGATGTTAACATGGATATCGCCATCACATTATATGACCGCAGGATCATGTGCGCGACAGTGCTTTGCTTTTAGCTTCCCAGCATGCCATGCCATAACGCGTGGGTGGCGTCGCGATAAATGTACGCGACTGCAGTGGCAGTGTCATCGCTAGCGTCTGTCGATCGTCAGATCGATAATTCGACTGCGTCGTTCGTTGGGATTCGAGCTTTGCTGCTGCTGCTGCTGCTGATTAAGGTAAGGTAAGCCCGGTCGATCTTAAATTAAGATCTCCACTAGGCGCATCTGACGGTGGATGGGATTATTTATCTTGCCGACGTGGCGCACTCGAGAGATCCGAACATGAACATCGAGTCTGCCATTCCATTAATGATTTGATATTTCTCGATCCTCGCGTCTGCTATGCAATGTAAAAGCGAATCTATGAACATCGCGTCGGTTACGTCATATCATGATGTAATGACGCGATGATCATGAACATCGCGTCGGCCATGCGATGTTTAAATCATTTTCGCCATTACATCATATGACCGCAGGATCATGTGCGCGACAGTGCTTTGCCTTTTGCTTCCCAGCATGCCATGCCATAACGCGTGGGTGGCGTCGCGATAAATGTACGCGACTGCAGTGGCACTGTCATCGTTAGCGCCTGGCGATCGTGAGATGAAACATTCGACTGTATCGCCCGTTGGGATTCGAGCTTTGCTGCTGCTGCTGCTGCTGCTGCTGCTGCTGATTGACTAAGGTAAGGTAAGGTAATTTGGTTTGGGTGAAGATTATAAAGGTCAGAGGTAGGTAAGGTAAGGTGATTTGGTTTGGGTGAAGATTATAAAGGTCAGAGGTAGGTAAGTAAGTAAGGTAAGTAAGGTAATTCGCTTCATGCCAAGACGATAAAGGTCAGAGGTCTAGGCGCTGTCGATCACAAATATGCGATCTCCACTAGGCGTCGATCTATTTGGACAGCACGGTTAATTACCATGCGATGTTAACATGGATATCGCCATTACATCATATGACCGCAGGATCATGTGCGCGACAGTGCTTTGCTTTTTGCTTCCCAGCATGCCATGCCATAACGCGTGGGTGGCGTGGCGATAAATGTACGCGACTGCAGTGGCACTGTCATCGTTGGCGTCTGGCGATCGTGAGATTGATAATTCGACTGCGTCGCCCGTTGGGATTCGAGCTTTGCTGCTGCTGCTGCTGCTGCATGTAATACACTAGGCGCTGTCGATCACAAATATGCGATCTCCACTAGGCGTCGATCTTTTTGGACAGCACGAATAATCACCATGCGATGTTAACATGGATATCGCCATTACATCATATGACCGCAGGATCATGAACGCGACAGTGCTTTGCCTTTTGCTTCCCAGCATGCCATGCCATAACGCGTGGGTGGCGTCGTGGTACATACACGCGACTGTTGTGGCAGTGTCATCGCTAGCGTCTGTCGATCGTGAGATCGAAAATTCGACTGCGTCGCCCGTTGGGATTCGAGCTTTGCTGCTGCTGCTGCTGCTGCATGTAATACACTAGGCGCTGTCGATCACAAATATGCGATCTCCACTAGGCGTCGATCTTTTTGGACAGTGCGATTGATTACCATGCGATGTTAACATGGATATCGCCATTACATCATATGACCGCAGGATCATGTGCGCGACAGTGCTTTGCTTTTTGCTTCCCATCATGCCATGCCATAACGCGTGGGTGGCGTCGCGATGAATGTACGCGACTGCAGTGGCACTGTCATCGTTGGCGCTGGCGATCGTGAGATCGAAAGTTCGACTGCGTCGCCCGTTGGGATTCGAGCTTTGCTGCTGCTGCTGCTGCTGCATGTAATACACTAGGCGCTGTCGATCACAAATATGCGATCTCCACTAGGCGTCGATCTTTTTGGACAGCACGGTTAATTACCATGCGATGTTAACATGGATATCGCCATTACATCATATGACCGCAGGATCATGTGCGCGACAGTGCTTTGCTTTTTGCTTCCCAGCATGCCATGCCATAACGCGTGGGTGGCGTCGTGGTACATACACGCGACTGTTGTGGCACTGTCATCGTTAGCGTCTGGCGATCGTGGGATGGAACATTCGACTGTATCGCCCGTTGGGATTCGAGCTTTGCTGCTGCTGCTGCTGCTGATTAAGGTAAGGTAAGGTAAGGTAAGGTAAGGTAAGGTAATTTGGTTTGGGTGAAGATTATAAAGGTCAAAGGTAGGTAAGTAAGGTAAGGTAATTTGGTTTGGGTGAAGATTATAAAGGTCGAAGGTCTAGGCGCTGTCGATCACAAATATGCGATCTCCACTAGGCGTCGATCTTTTTGGACAGCACGATTAATTACCAATTTCGTCCGACGTGGCGCGCCGCGATGCTCGTATTTCTTTTTGTCGGGCGTTACATTTTAGTGCAGTCGTGGCAGCCGAGGTTCCATCCGGTAATTTCTATTTACGAACATCGCGTCGGCCATGCGATGTTAATATGAATATCGCCATTACATCATTTGACCGCAGGATCATGTCGATGTGCGCGACAGTGCTTCGCTTTTTTGCTTCCCAGCATGCCATGCCATAACGCGTGGGTGGCGTCGCGGTAAATATACGCGAATGTAGTGGCACTGTCATCGTTAACGTCTGGCGACCGTGAGATCGGACATTCGACTGCGTCGCCCGTTGGGATTCGAGCTTTGCTGATGCTGCTGATTTACTAAGTAAGGTAATTTACTTCATGCCAAGACTATAAAGGTCAGAGGTAAAGTAATTTGGCCCGGTTCCAAATCATAAGGGGCAGAGGTTATGATTGATGCTCAGAAGTAGACGCACGCAAATAGCGTCACGGAAACGGACGATATATTCACACGTACGTATTGACGGGTCCGCAGTACGCACGTACATATGCATTGATAATTCGCCACGCACGGGCACGTCTGACAGCCGCAGTATTTGTCGTACAGTTTGCTTGTGTTTTGAGCGGAGTGCTGTAATGGCATGCAACGCAAGGTTAACATAGACAATCCATTCGATTTTCGCGACCGTCCGTCCGCGCTGGTGCGGCTAGGTCGCTCACGTGCATCCTCTTTGACATATTTGAGAATGGTGGATCTAAGACCATTAGCATGCGCCAAGAGAAGAATAGCATGGTTCTTGAATCGCTTACGACGCAATCAGGAAATTCCATTCATGTTCAGTATGCTTGTGTATGCGTTGGCCGTCGTAATTCTTATTATATCATGGCCATCATGGAAAAACGCTAAATACATAAATTTCAATCGTGTCCCCGCCAGTCGAGCAACCCTCCCCCCACGTCAGATAACGCTGCCATCGAAGACATCAACAACACTTTCATATTTGCAGACTCCCCAACCGCCACGGTCATCACCTTTAGATCTCGATAAAGGTGCGATGCGATTCGTTTCATATGCATTACTACTGTATTCCATTTATACCATGTCCATTACCACGCACACACACCACGCCCGAAGTGTGTGCTGAATCATTTGATCCCCGGCGTGGGTACATAGTGCAGCTGGTATTCTGCGGCTACGGGGTGCCAAAGGAGTCGGTACAAGGATAACCACACACACACACACATTGCGTTGTATATTTCATTGCACACCCATGTAATCCTTGTGTCGTTGTCAGTGTGCATATTTGTACGGAGATAAAAAAAAGCGGTGCGCAAGTCGACTAAAATAATAATGTGCTGAACTTGCTGCTGCTACAGACAATCAACCTCATATAATCATGCTGATATATGGGTATTTAGGTGGTTGCTGCTGCTGGGCGAGTAATTGGTAGTTGCCATAAATGAGCGATATAAGCACGAGTGGTGGTGACGGTGACGGCAGTAGTGGTGCTATCTAGCGCTGTTGCGTCGTGATGCTGGTGCTGGCGATGTTAATGGTTGATGGTGGTAATGGGAATCGATGGTGGTGGTGATGGGGGCGGCGATCCAATGAGGAGGGTGACACAGTAATGCAAGGTAGACGCAGTCTTACCGTGTAGAGGCAGACCGGACTGGCGCCGTATAGCATACTTACCCCGCGCCGAACTGCGTAGGTACTAGGTAGTTGTGTTTACGCAAGTTGCTAATTCAGCAAGCTATCTATCACGGAAGTTTGCTCGATCATGCGCTGCTCGAGATCAAGAACCGTAAGATTTGCCGATCACGACGATTCGGTGTTGCACCTGGCTGTGTATGAATGATTTGTATGCATTATTACGTACATGACCATGATATTGTAGTATTCACTCTGGCTTACCACCACACATTGTGCGATTCGTGCCAAGCAACAGAGGCATCCGATTGGTAAATCAGACCGTGATAATCACGACGCGTGTCCCGGCGCGACGGGGCATACAAGGCTACACACGAAGCAATTCACAGCGTGAAACACACATACGTGTAAGTATGAGCGAAGGTCGCTGCATACACAGACTATATATCACCATGCACCACGTGATTATCCGTACACGTGTGGCAATGTATGCTGCGTTACGAACACATGCATGTAGGCAGCTGGCTCGATAACGCGCACCCTTGGAAAATAACGTCTCAAAGCCGAACTTGTGCGTGGTCGTCAGGAACGGACCGTTCACCGCGCGTGCGTATATGCAATACTTGAAATATTCTAACAATAGTCGCACTGACCACTATTCTTACAAACAAGTACATGACCATGATATATTACTGCCTCAGTATTCGCAAGGCAACTGTCATATATTTTGCTAGCCGTGAGGTTCCTTAAGATTTGCACCAGCTGCTTGGCCAGTGCAAGGCAATCTTGATGATCGAGTAGGTATTATTCCAGCTCAATCGAAGGAAGCAGGATCGATGTGTAATAAACAAATCAGTTGCAGACTTCCTTAAACAATCCTCTGGCTGGGGTTGCAGATCTTTGCTTCCAGCAACGAGGTTTCTTATTCTGCAGAAAATCTCGGGGGCTATAAGCCCCACATCTCGGGCACAGGTGTCAGTTTTCATTTTTTTTTCGTAACACACATAAAACTGTATGGGTGTGAATGCCATGTGTGCATTGTTTACATGTTTTTATTTTGCTGTCTCTCAGATACGATCCTTCACGCAGCAAATGTCTGAATGATCAATCATTTGTCTGTGCAATGAAGTAGCTGTGTTGCAAATATTGCGAGCGGGAACGTTATTTATCATGCCCAACGCATATGTAATACTCGCAACTCCATGCCATTATAATATGGCCGCAAAAGAGCAGACCGCGTGCTTATTGTGCAATGAACTATGATATTATCATGGCGCCAATGTTTTTTGAGTATACTGCATGCAAGTCACATCCAAGGGTCGGAATCGGCTTCATTTTTGTAATCGATTAGCAATATAATCATACTTATTACATTTCTTTAAATCAGTTTGATTGTCTAATTGTTTCGCCCTTAACACTGGCAAATTCTGCGAGTTTAAAAGTAGTTATCCTGATTACTCATGATTGTACGGCTAAAATCCAAATCAATTTGATACCAATAATTGAATGCTTGGACAATTGCATTGCAAAATCACAAATCGATTTCGACACTTGGTCACATTGCACCTTTATGCATAACGAAACGTGCTATGTTTACACATCACGTGGTTCATCGTTGAATTTGCATATATGTCATGTTTTGAGATAGCAAATTAGTGTTGCTTTCATACGCATACATTCCCGTAATGGGGTGGTGACGATTCTTAGATCACGAGTCTGCTTCGCAGGTGCTGCGCCGATGCCCGCTGATGATGCAGAAAGGGAAGCCAATACGTTGTTATCGGCAGAAGAATCAAAAATTTTGATCATCGGATTGTGTCAACAGCAAGCATACCATGGCCAACGATTCCCATGGATGTTGTTTGCGACCGATGGCGCATCAAATGCCCAAGCATCAAGTGGCGGATCTCGAGCAAACATAGCTATGTCACTCCCTGGCGACAAAAACACGGAGCCCAGCAAGCCGTGGAATGACAGATATGGGAGTCGGTACGTTGGCTTTACGTGCGTGTGTCTGTGTGTGTGATGAATCCCTCGCCCAAACCACTAATTGCAACACAGTTACATAAATTTGGAAATGTGAAGGTGTGTATGTAAGAAATTAAATGATACCTATCACCTTTCGATTGCTAAGACAGTCTGAATCCATATGCCATACACACCTTGAATCGCTGCTGACAAGCATTCTATCAAACAGTGGCTACGGCGCCCCATCCACATCCCAAGTAAGGGGTGGGTTGCCATATTTATTGAGTTGCGTACCACATTAGACTCAAACTTGGAATAATAAATCTGCCGCAAGCATGCACTATATTCACAAAACTGAGCAAGCCCTGGTTGTCACCACAGTCCAATAGCCGATCTCCGCTTACTAATTGTCATTCAGGAATAATAAGCAAAAAAAGGTAGAAATGTGATGAAACAGCGTTTGTTGAATGTCCAAGTTTGGATCTAGTGTACAATCATATGCCAAACCTACTTGAAGCTTCCCATACACAGTTAGTATAGTTGGCAGCCCTGATAAACATGTTCGTTGCGGCAATTGGAAATGCACGTAGTTCTAACTGTAGTGCCCCACCCCTGCTAACGTATATTAATTTTTATCATATACATGGAAAGGCAGACCAATCAAGACTGCATGGTCCTGCTCGACGATCGCATAACAGGTCCTTGCTTCCTCATATGTGCACATACAATCCCACATCTACTTAGGCAAACCACTGGAGAGTGAACTGATCCGCGGGCGATCGCTTGATCAGGACAACTGGCTTGCAAGAATGGAAGAAGATGACGGTTTTTGCTGCCTCAAGGCGTCATGATGAACTTGCCACGGAGCATGCTAATGCGTCATCTGCGCTATCGCTCTTGGCGATCTTGGAGGATAAATTAACTCAGAAACAAGCTGAGGCAAATGTTTTCTTTGCCAAAAATGCTGACGAGATCAAGAAATATCCCTTTGAATGCTGTTTCATTTTCCCTTCAGGTTTATGCGCCCTTATTACGCTCCTCTGACATAATTATGGGGCATACCTATTATAGTATTCACTTTGGCTTACCACCACGCATTGTGCCATTTATACCAAGCAACAGAGGCATCCGATATTTAAATCAGACCGTAATAATCACAACACGTGTCCCGGCGCGACGGTGGGGCATACAAGGCTTCACACAAAGTGATTCACAATGTGAAACACACATACTGTAGGCATGAACGAAGGTCGCTGCATATTCATATTATAGTAGTATGCATCACATGGGACACTTATATTAGCATGCATCACGTGACTATTTGTACACGCGTAATACATGTCGCGTTATGTATACATGCACGTAGGCAATTTTTTCGATAACGCGTACCCTTAAAAAATAATATTTCGAAGCCGAACTTGCGCGTGGTCGTCAGGAACGGATTGTTATTTATGGGGCGTGCCTATGGCCCTCTTGGCTGTATCTCGCTGGCAACCAAAAAATATGCCACCTCTGCATGTAATGCTGCCGCCCATCAACCAATCAGTAAATTGTATTGTTTACTAGCATGGCATACAAGAGCTTCTAAGGGTCACAGTCACAAACTCCACGCATGCCGGACTTCCTACCACGCCATATATATATATATATATATGTGATACATATATATATATATATATGCTTATTTGTGTGCTTGATCGCTTAGGGACTCTGTGAACATTTTATATCAAGGGTGTCTACATACAGGTGTGCCCACCTATCATTTGTGGAAATTAACGGGATATCATCCCTCCATGTTTATGTTTAGTTGAATTTCTATATATTTTACCCCCCCGCGGTGGTTGATACCGTCCTGATTTTCAGGGCCCAATTTTGGGTGCCCCTGTTTCACGTTGCGTGCCCGTAAGTACCGTGACAGGGTGTATACAAAACCATATATATATATATGCGATCCGATCGCTGCACAACAAGGTATATTCAGAATATGTATAAATATATAGAGTATGTGTAGTATGTGTAGTATATACAAGCATATACTATATACTATATACTATACATTTTAATTACACTCTGGCTTAAATACTATATACTATATACTATTATATACACCCTGCCGCGCTGCACACTGAAACACAATGCGTAAAACATACACACATACTTAGTGGGTCTCGGAAGACTTCAGGACGGTATCAGCCACCGCAGGGGGAGGAAATTGTGACGTCAACTCAATATGTAGGATGTGACAGTGTCCTGACCAGTCTACAAACGTGAGAAAATAATTAAAAGACACACACACACAGAGAGAGAGAGTATAGTCATGCAGCCGGTCTTTTGCGGCTACGAGTTGCCAAAGAAGTCGGTCCAAGGATAAGCACACACGCACGCGCGTGTGTGTATGCTTATCTTTGCGAATCCTTTGGCACCCCGAAGCCACAGGAGACTGCACTATGTACCCACGCCGGGGATCAAAGGATTCAGCACACACTTCGGGACACTCATCCGGATTCTTCGGAGCTCGCTAGTGAAGAATGGGACCCCCTAAGCCTCGCTGAGCCACCCGAGCCCCTCTGCATCTGCACCGCCAGCGCACTGCCACCTTGTGCCTGAAGCCGGTTCATCCCTGCCCCCCGAGCTGCGCAAGCCATATCTCCACCACCAAGTCCACGCGCAAGACCACCCCTCTGCTCCCTGAGCCTCACTGGGCCACCTGAGCCCTTCTGCGGCTGCCCTGCCGACGCACTGCTGCTGCTGTGTCTCTGGAGCCGGCTCACCTCCGCCAATCGAGCCACCCCTCCACCACCAACCAAGCCCACATCCCATCCACATCACCCCGCTGCCCCCTACAGCCTGGTCTCAAGAGAGCTTGCCCACCCACGCCACGGCCAGAATGTCCAAGCGCTGTCCCAAGTGGCTGAGAATGATAAACTGGGTTGCCCTCATCCAAACTTGCGCATCCGCAATCGACTTGCACTTGTAGCCCTCTACCCCCCCGCACCAACTCCCCGTGACTGGAGCCCTTGCGCTGATTGCCTTGCGAGGTGGCCGCGAACTTGAGCTATGCGCTCCACACTTGCGCTGTAACTGTCACGCCGCACTGTTCCTACTTGGGGTCCCATCCCCACAGTTGCCTGTGTGTCCCAAGCCCTCCCGGTGGCCGACAGTTCACCACCCGGTCGTCGCCTTCCCGACAGCTGCTCACTTTTAGTTCCGGCACGGCCAGCAACCTCGCCCGGTGGGCACGGAAGCTGATGAGATGCCGCATGCTGCCGTGCAACCTGTTGTAAGTGGTCATCGCTGCCGGGATGGGCCCCCAGGCTCTGAGGGGCCCGGCGTGTGTCAACTCCATCCTGTGTGTGTGTGTGTACTTTATGCTTGTTATATGGCCACCGGATGATATGCTGGCTACACAAATTCTGACTTGGCGGGTCAACCTTATTTGTGGACGCAGGTAGTGCTGAGTACTTGCTAGCAAATGCCACTCAACAGTGTGAAAACTTGCGTGTGGCAAGTGACGACTCTCTGTTGCGCTACCCCTCTGTTCATGTGACAGCTGCACGCGTCGTGTTGAGCTCAGACCTTGTAAGAAAATCTCTGAAGGAGTACTCAAATTTCTGGACCAGACTCGAATGCCCTCTCCCAAACTCCATGACCTTCGCATCACCGGACTTGCCTGTCCAATTTGCTGTCAGACTGCAAGTGAGTACTCACATACAATGTGGCTACCCCGACTGAATTCCATGCTTCTTGCATCAATGATTGAGATAAGCGAATATATACAGTATGCAGCGCAACGGTGCAGACCAATCAATCTATATAAATATATTGTTTGGTATGTAATGCCTGTCCTTGGGTGTGTGTCTCATACTGAGAATTAAAGGAATATTCAGCACACATCTTGGGACAATCAATGATACAGGGTTTTCCAAAGCTCATTAGTGGAGAACGTGGCCCCCTAATAAGCCCCACTGGGCCACCTGCTGGGTGTGTCTGCAGCTGCATACCCGGCACACTGACGAAGCAGTGTGTGTGTGCGCGCGCGCGTGGTTTGTGACTACTTGTTGGGAAAGAACATTATAAATCAAATCGTCGGCTTGAGCCGTTCGATTTATATGGGGTGCAGCACGGAAAATGAACTGACATTCATGAAATACCCACAACAAAGCTACAGTGATTTCTCTGTTATACTTGAGCTATCCATGCAGCATATATAATGTTTCACGATAACTTTGATGGTGTTACTGGTGGAAATACAGGATCCGTATACTATATTAGAGAGACAGATGAATTTATGCATACCGTTTAAGTGAGAACGAAGTCATCTTACAGTGACATGATTTTCGAATGCGCAACCATAGCTTATACTGCGTCCAGTGCGCTACCCGCGTGTCGTCATGCTGCAAATCAACACGTCAGCACAATATAACTCAACCATTAAAAATGCTGCACAATGCATCCAACTTATATCAATATAATTTGCCGATCATTCATCCACAATATGCTATATCCTATATCAACCACTGATGGGGACACTGCCTTCTGTGTTGTCTACAATGCTGCAGATCAAGGGCACGTGGCCGTTGATGCTGTCATCATACCCTATCGAGATCTGCAGACAGAGGGAGCTCATGCGCAGTATCTCCAGGAAGACATCTCTCCAGTCAAGTCCGCCCGCGTCACACGCCAACTCTGAGGTAACAGCCTCTGAGCGCATCGTCACCCCAGCAATGCAGTCAGTAAAAGATGCTTCCACACAAGCATATTCTGACATCGACGAATCCCACACTGCGGCACACTGGCCCGAGAAAGCAGCAGCAGCAGCAAATGATAAAGCAGCGCAGGACAGCCGTGTGCCAGCTCCAGACAAGGGGGGAATAACGCTGTGCGTGAAACAACCTCTGTCGTACACCAAAGTGCATTCTCGAACGAAGCACTACACTGCCGAGTACATTCAGGCGTACGTGGAGTATCATGTGAAGGTGGTTGGAGTGGCCCATGTATACATCATGGATCGGTTTGGCCACTCCTTGATTCAGGTGAGCAAATATGTAAACCCCCCACTCCCACACACATTACTCACACACCCCGCACCAACCGACCCCCCCACCCACCCACCCACACACATTCATGACATTCATTGTAATAATAGCATTTTTAATATAATTGCACTCTACCCCTACATACCCATCCCCATACACCCACACACCCAGCACACACCCAGCCCCGCATGCATCCATACATTCATGCGCGCGCACACCCCAGACGCACCGCGCCCATGTGTACAAACACACCTGCCCACAGCAAGGGAGCATGCATCAGTCGTCTAAATTTGCAAACACCTCACATCATGTGCAGTCCCAACCAATCTCTGCTGCGGGGCCGCTCTTCTCTTACTCTGCCGGGCCCGCAGGGCAAACCTGCTGTTCTTGTTGCAGCGAGTCTTGCGCCCAGGCATTTCTGGCCCAGAAATTTGTGACCAATTATTACAGCATCTGCTTCACCCTCCATGAACGAGAGTTTGCTATCATCCTTCAGCATACCACAGTCGATCACGCACGTGGGATACAGTGGGATACACGATTACACGTTGATGTGACTATTCGATGTGGTGCACACAGTGCCAGCTAGGTTCATTAAAGTGATGATGGTTCAAAGTCTGTTGGAGAAAGGAGTCTGACCTGCGAGGCGCGCTGGCGCATTCCAATGAAATGCGCCCGCCAAGCATGCGGAGGGTGCCTCGCTCCAGATGTCCGTACTGGTCAATAAGTGAGCCCATGCCCTCTACAACTGCCTCTTGTTGCGTTCTCAATGCACAACACTGAAAATGATGTGATTATATTATAGGTTTTACTTTTTCCGTGAGCAAATTTTGATTGTTTCCGGAACAATTAACTTTTGTTTTTCCCCGTAACAACGGATTTTGGCTACGGGAAAGCATATTTAGGGTTTAGTGAGAGTTTATGGGGTTTATCCAGTAGCCAGGCACCCCAAAAACCTAACACTAAACCCTAAATATGCTTTCCCGTAGCCAAAAAATTCATTGTTACGGGGAAAATCAAAAGTTAATTGTTCCGGAATCAAAATTGCTCCCAGAATAATATAGTTCCTTATATTATTCACTTTGGCTTGCCACCACGCATTGTGCGATTTGTACTAAGCAACAGAGGCATTCGATAGTTAGATCAGACCGTGATAAGGGGGGCGAACATTGCTTTGGGGGAGAGGGCCCCAATTCCGGACAAGGATTTTGCCCCCCCTAGCAGCACATCTAACGTCTAGGGGGGCTAACCCACCCCCCTAGCAGTTTACCCCCCCTAAGAGTTCCCTTAAGTGTGTGTTTTTCGGAAATCCTAGGGGGGTTAGACCCCCTCCCTAGCAACACGCTTTAACGCCTAGGGGGTTGAACCCCCCCGCCTACCAAGACGGTGTCCGGAATTGGGGCCTCCCCCCCCGGAACAATGTTCGCCCCCCCTAATCACGACGCGTATCCCGGCGCGATGCGGCAGACAAGGCCACACACAAAGCTATTCACAGCGTGAAACACACATACTGTAGGTATGAGCAAAAGTCGCTGCATACTCTTATTATATTAGCTAATATAACCACGTGATTACTCGCACACGCGTAATGCATGCTGCGGTACTGTATGAACACTTGCATGTAGGCAATTGCTCTGATAATGCGTACCCTTAAAAAATAACATATATGCAATGCTCCGCCTGTTTTTTACTGAACTCCTTAAAAAAACACCTTTACATAAGTTTGGAAAGTGTAGTGAATTTAGAGGGACCTTGACACTGTGACAGCTGACAAAGTGGCTCTGCTATCAACCCCTGACAGCTAAGCGGAAACCTTGCTGCGCATTGACCTACGCGGCTGTGCCGGTCCTTTTTACTGTATCTGAAACTCTTCTGAAGTTAAATTTCACAGTCAAACAGCCTGAAAAAGCCAGAAATTTATTTATTATTCATTCATCCATTCATCATCATCATCATCATTTCCCCTGAACATTTAAATGCTGAATTACGGTGACACACAATAATCTTGACTGAGCTTCAGAATCCACAACTCTCTGATTTTGCAGACCTGGGATATGACACTATCCCTTGTTTTTGGCCCCTGTGGAACAAAAGGCGGCGAACCCCAATATGAAAGAAATTGGCTCTCCGGGTCGAAACTCCTCCCCCACTTATTTTCTTGGCGCATACCAAGGGCTGTGTATTTGTTTGGGAATCGTAGAAAAGTCATCACCTGGGGAATATTGTCAATTTGTATTATTTGGGAGTGCAGTTTTGACATGCAACACCCGCCTGCCCGATTGCGAATTGCGTACGCGATCGGGCAGGCGGGTGTCACATGTCAAAAATGTACTCCCAAATAATACAAATCCACTCTACAGTAAAACGCGGTATATAAGAAATTGGGTCTATAAGAAACTAGCCGCTAGTTTTTTTCGTATTTGTCTAAGAAACTCTAAGAAATTAGCCGCTAGCATGATGCTCCGCTCGCCATCCAAAAAGCTATGGATTAAGAAAGTAAACCGCTAGAAAACGAGAACTCCCCCTTTGAGATAATTAGCCTATTTAAGAAACTTGCCGCTGGAAAAAATTCAGATTCAATAATTCATACGAGCTAACATGCTAGTGTGTGTTATCGATAGTGATCGAAGTACAATGTTGCCATTGTTGTTTGCCCCTACCCACGATCGTTAATGCCCCTACTAAACGTTTTAGGGACTTCAGTGTGTTTTTTACTCCTGCGTCCATTCTTTTCCCCACTGAATTAAGAAAATGCACGCTAGAGACGGTAGATGAGATGTGAACTTTGGCAAATTAAGAAACTTTGCCGCTAGAGCGTGAGCTGCGCACCTACCTCCACATAAGAAACTGGGCGCTACAGCCGTATCGAGCAAAATCCAATGCCGAACATTATCCCTATTTAAGAAATTGACACGCTGAACTCGATAAATCCAACGACTTAAATCTAAGAAAATCGCCCGCTGACTTGGGGAATTTCGGACCCACCCAATAAGAAACTAGCGGCTGGCGTTTTCAGGCCAGTTTCTTATATATCGCGTTTTACTGTATTCCCCAGGTGATGACTTTTCTACGATTCCCACATAAGTGTATTTTGCCAAGTATGCGCGTATAGGTATTTCTCCCTACTAGGCCTGCAGGATTTTGCACTATAGTTTATGGTTGGTGGTCTTTGATAGTTCTGTGTTCAAGTTGAAGCAAAGTACACAACAAAGTGCATGATGGTGGTGCACCTGGGCCGCGCGCGCATACGTTCAGGCAGCGGTGCAAGGCTATATCAACAATGGAGAAGTCACATTCATCCCGTTTCCAACATGGTCCGACATGCTGCACTGGCACGACGTTGAGCCTTATCTACCCGGGCACAGCGTTTCCCTTGCCAAAAACTACGATGCGGTGATATCACAGGAGCTGTGCTTGACGCATGGCCGAGAAAACGGAGACGCGTGGATGCTCTTTCAGGACATGGACGAATTCCTGTTCTCTCCCGCATGGGACTCCGGCCAAGCCAGGTGCGTCTCGTGACCTTGATGGTGGCTTCTGCCTGTCTTGCGAGGCAAATACACCAGCTCAATAAAAATTCACACATCGTACCTTGCATGATTGTACAGAAGTGTTGTTTGGAGAGAGCTTCTTTGGGTTTGGGGTCACTTTTGGATCTCGCAGTTCAGGTCATACCTTGATATCTTTGTTGCCATATATCAGTACCCTGCTACTTCATATGTTTACAAGTTCTTTCGGGTGCATATGCATTTGTGAATTTGCACGTAAATCCAGTGTGTGCCCTACTTGCTCATCCACAAATGCAATTCTGCAGCGCATGGCTCACATAGACCTGCGTTGACGCTTTTCAATAACACACGTGTGCAGACGCACGTCGCTCAAGCAGAGCATCATGGATGTTGTAAAGGCTGACACGACACGCGGCGGAGCAGAGAGTGATGGAAAAGTCAACACAATACTTCTCCCTAGATACCACTTTTGCACAAACGAAACCGTCGAAGAGCAAGCGGTGTCTTACGGCATGGCTCACAATGCAGCTGACATTGTGCGCACCGTAATTTTGTCCTATAAGCATCGCCAGGAGCACCAGCAGATTCGCGACGCGCGCGGCCAGTTTCATGGGGGTGTGATACTCAGTCCTGTGCACTTCAATGGCGTGATGATGACACATCAGGCAAATGACAAAAACTACAACAGCTTATTGCCAGCCAAAAAGACAAAGTTTATACTGGCAAATGATACGCTACTGCGACTAAACCATCTGGGGTACATGTGTGCAAAATCTTGGGTACACGAGCACACCAAGAATGGATTCTACAGTTTTGTCGATAAACCTTGGACAGATTGGCTCCATTACGCGGCTTCAGAGCTTACGCATCGCCCGTAGAATGAACCAAAGACAGTGCACGCAGACCACTGGTGTGATGCCGACTTCTCAGACGAACACAAGGCCTTGCACCTGATACATGCGTGATGGTGGAGCTAAGCAGAGTGAAGCGTCGACGGAGGGGAAAGGGAGTCCAACAACCATACAACTGCGACGTAATAACAGGATCATTATGCAGAAAACATACTACTGTCGTGTGTCTATAAGAAACAAGACATAACGGGCGTATCTATGAGAACTATGAGAGCATATTAATGTATGCTCCCCGTGCAACCCTAGGAGGAATCAACGAAACCACGCGCATTTGATTGTGACCCACTCTCAGACGAAATTGTCTGTGTGGTCATAGTGTACGATGTTGTTGTCTATCCAGGTTGGGAGTTGTCGTTGTTCGGGTTGGGGTTATTACTCAATCCCATAATCAATTATTTATTATACGGATCCCCCAGCTATGGATGTGTGATGCCGTATTACCTGTTGGTTTTCTAAGGCTCATTGTAAATTGCGGATGGATGAGATTATACTGTTGCTGCATAATCACCTGAAAGAAGGATTGAAAGAAGTGACGAAATATCTTTAGAGTTTGTCACTGCGTATTCAAGTACCCAACTATTTATAGATGTGCAAGTATATGTCAACATACTAAGAAGGATATCTTTCTATAGCATAAAGTCCTTCGATCTGTACACGACAACGACATACCTCCTCGCATAGATATGTCAGCCCATCATCAAGGAGCGGCGAAACCTTTGCGGGGGAAGGTCCAAAGTCCGGACAATGAATTTGTCCCCTTTAGCAGCACATCTTCTAACCGGCATTCCCCTTCTAGCAGTTCACCCCCCTAAGAGTTCTTTTAAGTATACATTTTTTCGAAAGCCTAGGATGGCTAGACCCCTCCCTAACAACTCGCTTTAACGTCTAGACGGGTGAACCCCCCGTCTACTAAGTTAGCATCCGGTACGTGGGGCCTTTCCCCTGGAACAATGTTCGCCTACCCAAGCACGTAGCAATCCATCCATAATTCAAGGAACGCTGCGCTAGGATTTATGATGGCATTGAAGGTTCATCATTGGCGATCCCGCCCACGGATGTCGATCCGAGCCCATCGTGATCGACAGATTTATGCTATTTGGGTAGGGACTTCTTGCGGGTACGTTGCTCTTCGGAAACAACTACTGTACTAGAGTTTGACGTAAGAGCAGTTTGAGGTATATCCACATGCCACTTCCACGTGATGTTGATTGGGAGTTTTGGGACTGTACAAGAGTGTGGCGTGAGAGCAGTTTGAGGTCTATACCCACATGCCACTTCCATGTGATATTAATTGGGCTCGTATTGTCGAATCATTGTAGGCTGATCTGGAATTGGTTGATTTCCTCCCCCATGCTGATTGATGCCGTCCCGACATTATCTCCCAGGGCCGGGATTTTAGTGGGTGCCCCTGTTTTATGTGGGGTGATCGTGTGCATAGCCTGGTAGGATCTACATACACAAAGAGAACATATATCTCAATGAATATTCCCCATTGTTGCTTCCGATTCCGTCCATTTATGGGGGGGAATCCAAGGGGTTTTTACTTTTTAGGTTTGTTTTTAGGATGTATTTCAGTATGAGCGTAGACAAATGTCAAATATCGCAGTATGAGCGTAGGCAAATTAGTTAATAGCGGTTTGAGCGTAGGCAAATGATTTTATTGCTAGTCTGCGCGTAGGCAAATGCTTTTAAAAATGCTAGTCTGCGTGTAGGCAAATGATTTTAATGGCAGTATGAGCGTAGGCAAATGATTTTAATGGCGGTATGCGCGTAGGCAGTAAAATCATTTGCCTACGCTCATACTGCCATTACAATCATTTGCATACGCGCAGACTAGCATTAAAATCATTTGCATATGCTCAGACTGCTATCAAATATTTTGCCTACGCTCATATTGCGATATCTGACATTTGCCTACGCTCATACTGAAATACACCCTTGTTTTTAATGTCACATTTCATTTTGTTGCATGGCGTTACAACTACTCGTAATATGTAAAATCCATGCATGTTTATCTCTTTTTATCGGATCATCGCTCATGACGAATCTTTCTGTCATACGCTGGGCTTAAAGACCAGACTAGGGTTTGATGCTGGAAATGTCAGGGTGACCACCAACAGTGTCACCTGTCATCTCCTCTGGTAGTCTGGGTGACCGTCACTCGTAGGTCTGAAACCCATCTACTGTATTTATGTATACCTTTCTTTTATCAATCACACTTAGCCGTTCCGAACCGTTCTGATTCTGAACCCTGTGTCAGGGTCTCCATATAGGTATTATATAGATATATCTCACCACACGGTATATTTAGCAGGTTTGAGCCACACCTACGTTTTCTTTAGACCACTGCGATAGTTTAGCCATGCTTGGCTAAACGCAAACGCCTGGGATGGAGTGGGGCGTTCGCGACGTGAGGGCGCAGCGTTTCGGGCGCGGCTTCGTTATGGCATGGGTTGATCCTTACCACCGCGGTACCTTTGGGAGTGAACTTTTACGGGATTTATTAACGTTGGATTGGTTATCGTCTCTGATTGGGTCCCACACCGAACGATTTGCGTGCCACTCGACCACACGACTTTCCAGAAGTTCATTTTCTCACGGTGGTAATTTATCAACACTCCCAGCTACTGTAGTTATAAATTATATACCTTTCTTTTATCAATCACACTTAGCCGTTCCGAACCGTTCTGATTCTAAACCCTGTGCTAGGGTTTCCAGTTATATAGATAATCTCACCACAGGGTATATCTAGCATTTGATGCAGCTTGTAAAAAAGGCTGTTTTAGAAGAAGGGGTACTTTCACAACTCGCCCTTTTCGATACTAAAGACTGACTTTGCGCCCCATCGCTGGGCGCCATCGCCCGGAGCGTCGGCCACACAGGCCTCAGCAGCGACCCTCACGTGGATGCTCCTGCAATCCGCGCTCGTCGCCGGGGCACGCGTGTGGGTCGGTGTGACGCTCCCAGGCCCGCGCATACACTCTCCGAAGAGTCTCGATGTGCGCCCGGTCGCCGTGCACACACTGCGCGCTACCCCTAGGCACCATCGTCCATCGATGGGTATGGCGTGCCTGGTGGATGGGGCAGCAGCGCATTACGCATCGGCCCGAGGCAGCGGCCATCTATCCGGCTGCCTCGCTCATGGCGGTGCGCTCGGCGCGCTCGCGGCTGGCTGTGTGCCACCCGCGGCGCGCTCTGACCCCACAGAAGAGCGGTCAACACCTAGACGCTTTCTCTCGGAACCAAGGGAAGGGGGCGGGCACTGGCAGTGCCCACTTAGTACGCCTCACAGGCCCCCTCGTAGGGGTGGAACACCCCAATGCGGACTCCTGGTCTCCCGCCTCGGATACCTTGTGTACCCCCACGATTACCTCGCCCCGTAGGTGCTGATCCTCGCATACCTCGGGCACTGCACTTCCTATCCGCCTCTCGTGATCGCTGCAAGTGTATATTGCTCATGGGCCTTTGCCTCTTGGCGCACTGCCGAGAAGGGTGCGCCTCCCGCACCCCACCCAGCAGTACCACTAAGTGAACGTATGCGCTCTAGCGGCCGCGCCTCGGGTGTCTGTCGCGCGCGTTACCCAAACCCTACGTCAGATGTACCAGTGTGTGGCAGCCACGCACACTCTCTGGGCGGCGCCTTCGCCGTGCCGGTGTGTGGCATCTGCACGTGCTGGCGGGGTCGCACTATCGTAGGCGGGGGCTTAGATGGTAGTGCCATATGTGGCCCCAAAGGCTCCACCTCGTCGGTGCGCGCCACGCCTCTTGCCGGTCGCTGCGCGCCGTGCTCATGCAGCTCCGTCGGCTGCACTCGCCATCGCTTATCTCGCACCCCCCACTCTGCGCTATGTGCTGGCCGTTGTGCACAACTCGCTAGCTGCGGTATGTCCCGCGACGCCTGCTGCGCAGCATGCACTCGCGGGACCGGCAGCGATGCGCCACGCCCCGGTCGCTGCGCATCGCGCTCCTGCGGCTCCGGAGGGCACCAGCTACCGTCTGCATAGAGGAGGTCCTATATACTATACGTGTAGAGATAATCACGTGGTGCATGCTAATATGGTCTGTGTATGCAGCGACCTTCGCTCATACCTGCAGTATGTGTGTTTCACGCTGTGAATCGCTTCGTGTGTAGCCTTGTTTGCCCCGTCGCGCCGGGACACGCGTCGTGATTATCACGGTCTGATTTGACAATCGGATGCCTCTGTTGCTTGGCACATATCGCACAATGCGTGGTGGTAAGCCAGAGTGAATACTATATATATATTTCGCTTTCACAAAATGAATATTTTCAGTCTAACAGGCTCGCGACACAGGATGTGAGAGTTACATACACATACACATAATACTTACGTATGCCGGATTCATTCTCGTCCATAGTATACGGCATACGCTGTCTTAAGATGTATACACTTGGTTACAATACCCGAGCTTTGATACGCTGCGTGTTTATATTCGCTTGCGTTTTGCTTCGTACGGTGCTGTGTGTGTACGACCATGCCGCGGTCAGCCGTGATCGTAATTTGTATTACGTATCGGATACTGTTGTCGGGGATCCGACAACTTGCAGTGATACGTTCCTCTTGGTGGAACACGTGAATAAGTGGTTTGATATCATTGATTTACACAACATGCTATTTCTTGACTGTCGGAGATGCTATCTTTAAACAGCTTAAGGGCATCCCTATGGGTGGCGCAGCATCGCCACACCTTGCTAACCTTGCGCTCGTGCACATGGAGAAGTTGTATGTGACGGCAAATCCTGGCACACCGTTCCAACACAACGTGTGGCGGTATGTCGATGATTTTTGCATCGTCAACAGCCCACTTTTTCAGGCTTCGTATCGTGATATATATCCGGTACATACTGGAGTTGTTTTGTCACCTGTGCAAATGAGGGATGACCCAAGTATGGTCACCCATGCACATTTTTTGGACATGTATATACATGTCCCGGTGACTACTCGTGATGTACACATCACGTTATATGACAAACGGGATGAATTCCCTTTTAAAGTCGATAAGTTCCCTCACGTGTTCTCAAACTTTTGTGAACGCCAAACACATAATGTGTTTTTGGGGGAAGTTATACGCATATATGGAATTAACACGCATTTTGCAGGATTCCTGAGAAATGTTGGTGAATTATATATATATATTGTGTACAAGTTATGCAATATGTCTTGGAAGACCCCTGCAAATAATGCGGCCAATAAGAAAAATATGAAAAGAGAGAGACAACACCTTCGGCTATTGCGCCTTAGGCGGTGGAAGCGTAATAAACGTTTTCAGAGATTTAGGAAGAGACTGAATACTTCCAGTACGATTACCTAATAAAGTAGTTCCATCAATAACGAATGGTGTCACTGTAGCATACGGTGGCAGTCCTGATACGTGATGGCACACGACGGTTGAGATGATACATGCATGATATGATTGTAACCCTTGGTCATGAACTGTATGACACGCTACTCTAGGATGGGTACGTGATGGTGTATTGCAACAACGTGTTGCGAAGATACCGGGTTGATTATCTACATGCATTGCATCCGGAAGATCCGAAATCCTGTAACGAAGTCGGTAATTATATATAAGACAAGACAGGAGGCTTAACAACGGCACGTCATACGAAACGTTTGCAATATTCGATACGACGTGTACAAGCCATGGCGTATGAGCTATATATTCTTCCATCAATGCATACAACCCAGTATCATCCGCGTGTGTAAACGAGCAAGCTGCATCCAAAGCTCAGCTCAGGACGACACGGATATAATACACCAACCATACACGAAGTCACGAAGTGTTTGTTAGTGGTCAGTGCGACTATTGCTAGTATATTGCAAGTATAGTATATACATACGCACGTGCGGCGAACGATCCGTTCCTAACGACCACGCACAAGTTCGGCTTCGAGACGATATAATCCAAGGGTACGCGTTATCGACACAGTTGCCTACATGCATGTGTTCATAACGCAGCATGCATTACTATACGTGTAGAGATAATCACGTGGTGCATGCTAATATGGTCTGTGTATGCAGCGACCTTCGCTCATACCTGCAGTATGTGTGTTTCACGCTGTGAATCGCTTCGTGTGTAGCCTTGTTTGCCCCGTCACGCCGGGACACGCGTCGTGATTATCACGGTCTGATTTGACAATCGGATGCCTCGGTTGCTTGGCACATATCGCACAATGCGTGGTGGTAAGCCAGAGTGAATACTATATAGAGGAGGTCCTATCATGTCATGGTCGGCCTCGGTTGCCAGCGCGTCTATGCAGAGCGTCGAGGCTTGCAGATCCACGTGGAGCGACGGGCACCGCGTGCTAAGCGCGAGGGGCATGGACACGTTTAGGATGCGTGCCGCTTGCTGTGCACTATGCGCCAAGTGCTCTCGTTGTTGTGAGCTACCGCTATCCGCCGCCGCGGCACTGGCTGGCTCGGCGTGTCATAGCGATAGCGATATCCGCGCCGCCAGCTCTGTGCGTTGCTTGCTAGCCATACCCGCTGTCGTGAGGCATGCGCCGGATGCCGCGAGCCGCGCGCTACCTCCGGCTCTGCTCCCCCCTGCACTGTTGACGATCGCGAGCTGGCTCATAGTGCTTGGCCATAGCAACCCCGCGCCGCCGCTGGTGGCGCATTGTGCCGCGCCGCCGCTGGTGACGCATTGTGCCGCGCTACGTGGACGTCTCGCGCAAACACGGACACGAACCTATTCCTGGCGTCCAGCATTGCATCGCGCCGCTCCTACCCCCCGCTGTCTCGCCAGGAATTGGGAGCACCCCCACTGCCGCTGGAGCATGCATATGCCACCACCCAGAAACGCCAGCCGCGCGAGCGTGCATATGCCAAGAGTAGCAAGGTCAACCCGCCGCTGGCCCAAAAGAGCCCAAGAGTTGGAGAAACGGGCAAATCAACTTTAGAAGATCCGCCAGCTTCCGCCGCAAGTGATGAAATAGCGTGCAAAGAAAAGCATTTAACACCACGTGCACAGCACGTTGCCAATCTGGCACTTCTGGCAACGGCACCTCATCACACGCCCAGTCCAAAACATTAGAGACGTTCGCCACGCAAGATTCAGCCGAGTTGCTTACCGCATCCAAGTATGAAAGACCCGACTTAGAACTGGACACGTCGTCACTTGCTTTAGGGTTAGCCACAGCTTCGCTGCGCGCAAGTGCAGATATCAACGCAAACAAAAACTCATTGCTAATTCAAAGCAATATACTAGAGTCCCTGCTGTAAAACTGCGCCATCCGAACCAGTAGCCGAGAAGACAACTGAAGACGCACGCGTTTGCAACTGCAAAAGCGTCAACTTGTGGCTTAATTACGTCGCACTTGCAACCAGAAGCCCAAAAGGAGAACGTCGCGAACCCATACCAATCGCAAAACCTAGACGAGACGAAGATTCCGGCGAAACACTGAAACCCTCCGTATATTTCCCAAAAACAATTAGCAGCGCAGAGCTCAAGACGAGCACGCAAAACGCAAGGTCGTTGATTCGCCGAAGATCGCAACTATGAGGCCTGGCTACCGGAATATCCTAGTTCACTAGATATCAGAGGGTCCCGAACTGTGTGGATAAACTGAGATAAGATAATAAACCCTAAGCTAGATATACCCGGAACGGTCTCGCAACGGTCTCGGATACTAGCCTACCTGTGACACAGCGTGTGTCACAGCACGAACCTATAGATCAGTCAGCGGTCCAGTGTTGGTCCTAGGGGTCTGTCTTAGGGGCCTGCACCGGGACTCCCAGTCAGGGCTGCCTATACAGATTCCAGCACACCACCCCAGCACTGTGGGTGGTGACTGTCTAGGAGAGTCAGAATGTTAAGATAAGTTAGGGTAGGAGCTAGGGTGACAAACCTAACTGCTAATTCAACTGTGCAATTCTGATACACAAAGTGAAACCCTCTAGCCGGCACAAGAGCAGAAATATACAGGCAATGCAAGTCCTGCTAAACTACTGAAAAGCTCTGTGTCAGCAAGCCAGATTGAAGAGTTCAAAGTTGTCAAAGCAAAAGCATAAACCAGATTGAAGACCGTGTTGAGGTCAAAGTCTCAGCACACCACCACGAAAGTGGTGTACTGCCAGAACCAGAAACATAACTACTCGGGGTCAATGGCCAGAGGAGCACCGTCACCACAACGAGCACTGTAGTAGTCCACAGTAGCACGGCGGAGTAACACAGGGCTGCCAAAGTGCAAGGTGTCGGTCACTGAGAAATCATTCGCCAGAGAATTTGACGGAGTTGGTGTTGTTGATTCGTCGATCACGGGAGGCTGCACCGCACCAGGGTGCTGCCAAGTGCTGCCCGAAGGTGGCGCCTCGTCATCCGAAGACGATGCCGGCGACAACGGAGGACCGCCCTCAAATAAGATGCCAGGCGGCGGCGGCCCGGGATGCCACGGCACCGGAGCCATATAGAGGCCCTGCCGCCTCTGTACCCGCCGGTGGAGACGAGGCGGGATGGCACATGGCACCGTGACAAGCGGTGACTCCTCACTCCTGCACAGCACAGGCTGCCGCGCAGCCCGACCCGATACCTGCACAGGGTCGATGTCGTTGGCCACCGTATAGGTGGCAGCTCCCACTCCCACGACAGAAATCAGGAGAATGAAAGAGAGAAGGAAGGGCATCCCCCACAAGCCCGCGTGGGCGGGGAAGCCCCACGGAGGCTTTCCACAGCCGTAGCTGCGGGGAGCACCCTCATGCCAATCCTCCAGAGCACCACCAGAGTGAGGTGCTCGGGCCGCGGGCGTCGACGAGTGATTTGCCGAGATGGCCGAGGCCCGCGGCTTCACGACGAAGCTGCCGTCAGCGAAGTCCTCGTAATCGTCCGTGTCGTAACCCGTGAGATCAACCGTTTCGACGGCGGCGTGGTTCACGGTCTGAACGAACCCAGCGAACTCACCGTCCGCGTCCGCTGTGGTGGTCACCCGCGCCGATTGAAGTGGCGCGGGCTTCACATCTTCTCCCTGCGAGACAGGCATAGCAGGGGCCGGCACGGCGGATGCCGATGCCGCCGCACCACCTGCCGGAACCTGCTCCTCCGGTGTGGCCACCGCTGCGGCGGGTACGCACACCAGAGCCGAAGCCCCCTGCCCGTTACCGGCAGGAGGCGGGAAAGATGCGTGAGTGTAATGCACCTGCGGGTTGGCCGCGGAGTGAACCTCCGCGGCAAGATCGTCGAGCCTGCGGAGAATGTCGTCTCCCTCGGAATCCGGCTGCTGCTCCACGGTGAAGCCGTAGGCGGACACGTCGATGCCGCCGACCGCTCCCGCACAAAGCACAGCGGGCGGCCCGTACGCGGCTGCCGCACGCGCGAAGGACTCCGCCCCGTCATCCGCCGCCTGCTGGAACAACGCACACATGGCGAGTGCGTGCACCCCCTCTGCGTCCTCCTCGTCGATGGGAACGCAAAATGCCGCGGCAGAGGTGGGCGGGTGTTGGCGCCCGCCCAACGGGCAGTCGCGGTAAAAGTGATACGCCTCACCTTTTCCCGCCTTCTTGCACCTACCGCAGAACGGCTTGGCCCGTTGATCGTCGCGGTCGAATCCCACCGGTGGGGCCTTGTGGGTCCCCACACGGAATCCTCGCGGCTGCTGCCCCCGCTGCTGCTGCTGCCGCTGCTGCACCCGCTCCCGTTGTTGCCGCACAACCGGAGCGGCCTCACCTTGCTGCCGTTGTACGAGCTCCTGCAGCTCCGTGATCTTCCGCAGCAGTGCGTCGTACTCGCTGCTAGACAGGTGCGCGGAGATGCCGTCCGCGCCAGAAGCCGTCTTCCCCCCGCCCGTCTGTGCCCAAGCCTGGTAGATCTCCACAACCATGGAACGGAGCGAAACCAGCGACACATGAGCCAAGTCAGCGGTCATGGGATAGCGGACCTTCACCGCAGCGTAGAAGGTCGGGTCGAGGCGGGTGTAGAGGCTCAATTTTCTGGTAGCCTCCGTCGGTGTCCAGTCAGACGCCCTGTTATCCCGCACCAAACGCTGTTCCTTAGCCAAGATCGGCTGCGGGTCAACGTTTGCGGGATAACGTAACGCGGCGTGCTCCTCCTGCTGCGACTCCCGTAGTGCCACCGGCACACAGCCCTTGATCACGTCGATGAGAGCTCGCCGTCCATCTCGGTCAGTCGAAGAATCCGTACCAGTGAGCCAGACGAACGCGTTGCTGTGCTTCTCAATCACCAGGGCAAGAACGTCGTAGAGAAGCCCATTCACCCTGTTGACCACGGGTGCCAGAGGGTCGTCGAGGTCAAAGGCACGCAGCTCCAGACCAGCCGACTGAAACTCCGTACGCAGCTGCACCACCAGGTCGGACAGAAGGCCAGCGTCGTCCGTACCGCGAAAATGATGTTTCTTGTCACCAAGAATATCCTCACGGATACTCTTGGCCCAAGCCCGATGGAGACGCGCTTTGTAGATCTCGTCCACCAACTTGGATTGCTCCTGCAAGTAACGTCTGACGGCCACGTCCGCGTCTTCGTTCGATGCAGGGTTGGGGGTAGGAACTGAAGGCGTAGCTGCCGTCGGCGTGTTCCGTACCCCGTCGATCAACCTCAGAGAGGCGTCGATGTCGCTGTCCCTCGTGAGGGACTTCTTGGATCTCGTTGTGATTCCCATCTCTAGATAAGCCTGAGGGGAGGCGGTACGCTGCAGCACGTTTGGGTAGGGTCGCGGAGAAAATGTGACGTCACAGACACGGAAAGAGCGGTCGGGCCATGCTAGCGAGGGGCGAAGGAAGATGTCGTCGAAGTCAAAGGTGCCTAGGTCACCAGCCCAAAATACGGTAGCAGGCAGGATCAGAGCGAGCAAAGAACCGCGAATAGTGAACATTGCGACGACGAAACCCAATCCAAGCCGGCACCCCATAGCTGCGGCCCAAGTCGCTCACCGCAAGCCGCTCATCTGAAAATCTCCACTAATGCCCAAACGTGCAAACGCGCACCACCTCTCCGAGCGGCCGTTTAGCCAATCATGGCCAAACTAGCAAGTGGAATAAAGCGTGGATGGGGCCACGACCTACCGGAATATCCTAGTTCACTAGATATCAGAGGGTCCCGAACTGTGTGGATAAACTGAGATAAGATAATAAACCCTAAGCTAGATATACCCGGAACGGTCTCGCAACGGTCTCGGATACTAGCCTACCTGTGACACAGCGTGTGTCACAGCACGAACCTATAGATCAGTCAGCGGTCCAGTGTTGGTCCTAGGGGTCTGTCATAGGGGCCTGCACCGGGACTCCCAGTCAGGGCTGCCTATACAGATTCCAGCACTGGCTGTCCAGAGGCAGATTTCCAAACACTACCAAACAGCGCGCCGATTGAATCCACTTGTAATTCGAAACCGGAATTGTAAAGTTGCACTCGCAGACCCGAAAAAACGTCTGGGAACTTTCATTGTGGCAAGTTTTGGCAAGTTTGCCACAGTAGGAGGCCCTCCTCAGTAGTGGCCCAAAATTCCGAATCCCCAGATCAAGGCGCCAATAGGAATTTCGTTCCAATTCTCAATTCTAAGACAGGAGTTGCCGGCATCAAGGGCATTACGACCACAGGAGCCGAAAAACACTGGCGTCCCAGGTCTGGCGGGCGCTTTTAGCCCCTAAAAGCGCCCACTCAAGCACATCCCAGTATAAACCATCACTGGACAACGCGCTGGAAAAGGATCATGTTTTAGTAAGCAACTGGAAGACAATTTGGCCGGCACTTTGCGCTATATAATCTGAAGAACTGGAAAACAACGCGTTGGAGGCAAAGTCGGTCCAGAGCAGTGTGACATACTGGCGATATGAGTTCTCAAATAACGTTTCAAGCTCAAGACCCAGAATAAAATCGTCGGAAAAGTCACAACTCGAAAGCGGAAACTTTTTGTGGAAGCGGTGGTGGTGGTGGTGCGTAGCACACCGATACCTTTTTGTAGGAGTCGGCTGTAAAAGTCATACTTAACAGATATGCGAGCGACTACTTATGGGTCATATATGGATCTGCATATTTGACTAACTGCATATGTACTGCTAGGTCAGCTCTTTAGACATAGGAACTGCTATGTCCATACTCAATGCATATACTGGCAGTAAGAATCAGGTTATGTTGACTTTTAGCCATGTGGCTGTAATTACTCTAGAAAACTCCACTGTTTCTTTGGCCTTGGCCATTACTTATTCACTCAGCTCCCTGAGTTAATCCTAGTCAGCATGACCAAGTCCCATTAACCTATCAGATGCTTGTACTACATTATCATGCAGTATGAGGTGTCAGTATTCATAATACCACCTTATTACACAGTACACTTGTACCGTGTTCTCCCACTAGGGGGGAGGGGGGTCCTTTCCTCGATACTAACGTATTAATATCCGCGCATGACAGTGCATGGTGTCCTAGCTCACGTCCTGCGTAGTGCTCCCAGGGTATCTGGAGGGCACATCTGGGTTCTCATTATTCGAGCGGAAAGGAGCCTAGAGCTTCAAACTACCACGGGTCAGGCCGCACCGAGAGCGCAGCGGCTTGCACGAAGGCAGATGGCAGTCCTGCCGAAGTGCATCGGTGACGACGAGCTCAGGGAGTTCACACCGCAGCAGCACATCGCGCGAATGGCATTGCGCGCCACGCGTGCGGTCGCTGCTGCGGCTTCGGTATGCCTGCGTATGAGCGGGCACGTGTACATTCTCACCGGGCTTGGGGACTGCATCGACTCTAAACACCGACATCTCCGCACCCTCCGTTTACCTCCACAGAGCAGTAGGGGCCCAACGCCAGAACGCATAGACACAGCCCGTAGAAGTGCAAGGCGAAGGGAGCAGAACCGCGGAAGACACCGCCAGCAGTACACGGGTTGTTCACGACCCCGGCATTCCACTTCACCCTACGCCCAGTCACCGCTTTCGTTTGCATTTGGCGCTGCAACGCTGCAGCAGCGCCAGCGCAGGCGCGCAGCCTCGTAAGCGACCATTTCCGCCATCTGAAGCTGGACAGGTCGTAAATAAAACAGCAGGTCATGGTAAGGCATCGACAGGCGCGACTTCCTAACGGGAGAAGCGCAGCGGCAAGTCCGCATCGACATCACCAAGCCCGCCAAGAAACAATGAAAGGGGGAAAGCGTCAGACCAGCATAAGCACATCTCATCGTATCGAGAATACGAAGAACCCTGGAAGCAGGCGGAAGGCCTGGAAGCATACGCATTCTGCAAGGATGGGGACGACGGTTGCGACCCTCACGACTTCTACTAACCCCCGCCCCCCTTGTTGCGTTTTCACAACACATCAAAGTGAGCATGCCAGGTGTGTGGGCGCGACATATCCATTGGGAACTTAGGGTTTCTATGCATCACAAGACCTGAACAGGCTCATTTTAGACGGCATCCGCTTTTGGTCCCCCACACTACGATCTATCAAGGGGGTTTTAATGGCAGCAGCGGCATAGGCGGCAGCATCGACGAGCGGAGCAGGGGCGAGGGCCGGCGCTGACATCGACGCGACCGACAACAACTTCTGCATCTCTCTGTCTCAGCAGTACCGCATAGCAGTAGGGTGATAGAATGCAAGAGTGCACATGCTCATAGAAAATGCCTGCATCCTAGAATAGGCGCTCCAACTAAACCCCAAGCTGGGTGTCAAAGTAATGAAAGATGAAAATGGATATGGACATCCCTGTTGTTGTGCCTTGCCGACACGAGACATGCAAAAGGGGCATCAGGTCTAATCAGCTTTGCACTTCATAATATTGCGCCTCCGTTAGGAGGAGTCACACTTCCTTTTCTCTTTTTCTGTGGCTGTGCATATGATCTTCCTGCACGGGTAGTTTCATCGGATTGTGCACATATTTTCCTGCTGCAAACTAAGACAAGTACATACTTGTAATTATTCTTTAAGTGCTCCTATGAGGACAAGCTATGTGCTAGATGGGTTCAATCAAGGAGAATTTTGGCTGTTAGTGGCAATATGTTCACTACTTGCACTAGTTGTCCCCAGGGGGGAGTCAGTGGGAATATTTTGGCATGGATCGGAAGAAACTTTATCCAGGCTTCTGGATGCCTGAAACATTCTTGTAAGTGTCTGTTTATCATCCGGAAAGCTAGCATATTCGAGGTCACCTCGCATTACAGTATTCTTGGAAATGTTTACACGAAACTTTCCTTCAACTCCAGTCTTGGTACCTGAAATCCACAGCAAGACAAAAGAATCATGCACTTGGCTACTGAACTGTTGCAGGACGGGAAAATTTCCAGATATGCAACTAGGCACACATTCGATTATTATGCAGGCCACCGATAGTCGCGAAGCTCAAAGGGAGAAAACGCATCAATGGACCGGTGACGTAGCTGTTGAGGAAGGAGATGGCTAACCAGGGTAGCGGTTTTGCTCACTGGGAAGCTTATTACAAAAATAACTGCGCCGCTTACAGCCAATAAATGCATAGCATAAATGACATGCATAGGAAGGGAGAATATATGATAGTCGTGAGAAACATACCGGT
The DNA here is from genome assembly GCA_001247695.2 of Cymbomonas tetramitiformis. Taxonomy (NCBI): domain Eukaryota; kingdom Viridiplantae; phylum Chlorophyta; class Pyramimonadophyceae; order Pyramimonadales; family Pyramimonadaceae; genus Cymbomonas; species Cymbomonas tetramitiformis. The sequence goes on from LGRX02006001.1 coordinate 43,754, forward strand.
GATTGTGCCAGCATCAAATGTAGCTGAGGTAGGTGACACAAGTACCTCACCATCGACTTCCGTCGCTCCAACATTTCCAGTGTACTCCGTGATGTACTTCTCCAAGATAGTCGCTATTAAGATGTTTAGAACGAGAAGAACACCAAAAATGTAGAAACTAGAAAAGAATAGCCGAGACCATTTACTGGTCACAGCAACGTGCCCCTCCGTAACGACATGCCAATTGCTAACGATCAAAATCTCAAAAAGAGTAACCATACCGGAAGGCATGTCATTGAAATTATTCACCTCATAGCCTGCTGCTAGATAATCAGTTCCATTGAGACTTTGGAAGTAAGAGCTTTGTGGATCTGTTGTGATCTTCCCTCCGAATATTTGTAGTCCAAGCGCACAGTAAAAGAACATTGTGCATAACAAGACAAGAAGCAGTCTCCAGGCTATAGGTACAACCCTGCACGAGTTCCAAGTCTCTTTCAGGAAGTCAGGAAGAGCATACTCATTTAAAGAACGTAGACACAGCAACTTTCGGTCCTAAGCTATGTTTTTGCACCATTGATAACCCAACTTAAAGGAGCATGCTAAACTTGCCATAGGGGTAGATAACGCGAAAATGAGATGGACTCCATTAGCAAGAAATTGGTCCTCCCTGCGCTGGACAACGGAGGGTATTCATTGTTCCTGTCTGCGGACGTGGTTCACCCGTGATGTTTAAGTTCCTTCTCGGAAGCCGTGTAAGAATCAATCAAACTTGGTGCAGGATTGAGTTTCAAGGGACTTTCTGGTCAAATCATGGTTTCACTGGGAGATTGCACACCTGAGCAGAGTATCAATGATCAGCTTGAGGCTAGAAATACCGAGTAAGAGGCGGACACATCGAAGGGTACGAATGAATACTGCAAGCTTGAAAATGCCTGTGTCGTTATAGTCAGTTGGTAACAAAACGTATACCACCAAAACCCAGACCAATATGGTGGTCACGAAATCAAATCTGTTGGCGTTTGAGGACCAAAATTTGTCCCAGTCTAGAACCACAATCTTGACCATGATTTCGATCGTGAACACAGAAAGTAAGATCGCATCGATAGCGGTCCCCACAGTATCGCTTAAAACAGTAACTTCTAAAAAAACTGAAAATAAACATAGTACTATCATGGCGTCCATTGCCCTCTCGAAGTCATCGCTTTTGACCGTGGAGGCGAGCTGCTTGAATCTGAGGTTGTCTTTAAGCTTTGGAAATAGTTCAAAGATAAACAATTCGGTATCAAGTTTTTCGAACTCGAGAACCAAGACCGCACACAAGTTTTGGAACTCCTTCATATGAATACTCCCGTTACCGTTCTTATCAAGTAAACCAAACATTAGTTTGGCTTTATCACCCGACGTGAATGCACTAAGCAGGTCCATAGTCTCACTTCGAGTCAGATACCCCTGCAGGAGCAAACCGTATTCAACGTGTGTCCAAAGTAATTGGAGGGATTCAAGTAACATATCAGAAGTTCAATTTTGGAGTGGGTGTGCCACACAGGGGAAGAAAGTGTATGATTGCAAGGTGCTTTGTAACAGACCATTCCCTGGCCATCACTATGCAAGAGTCCTTGACTTCCGCTCAACTCAGGGCTCAACGAAGCGGACCTTGTCCCCTCTATCCAGCTCTTGAAACGCCTTTTTGAGATTGACCCTCCGCTCTTCAATCGTAGAACTTCGATCAGCTTTCTCTTGGTCCAAGTAGGTTTGAAAGGCGATAGCAAGCACGACGTTCATCAAGAAAAACAGTCCAACAAGCATATACACGATGAAGAAAAAGCATGAGCCCCTCTTGTCGGTGTATGCCGGCATCATAATATCCGCCCAGTTAGCAGTGGTGAGCAAGACGAAAAGGTTCCACAAAGTCTCAGAGTACGACGAAAAATATTCGCTTCCTTCGTCGGTTCCATCGAAAATCAATACCGCGGCCCAAGCGTATATGGCCACAAAAGCAGTCCCTAAGACCATGACCCCTGAGAATTTTGGGAGAACCTTAAGGACGACCATCATCTCGGACCGAAGTTCTTGCGAGTAGGGAATGTAAAGCATGACACGCAAAAAAGGACTGAGACGAAACTTATATAAGCTGTCGTCGTCGGAAGTGCTATAGCCATATATAATATCAGCACCCGCGATGACCATCATGATACCCGTTACCTTAAGTGCCGGATCTATATCGAAATATTTCCAACCATACGCTGTCAGCCGAAGGCTCAGATCCACCGTGTATGTGCCCCAACAACCAAGTTCTATACCTAAAGCTTCCCAGCGGCTAAAATACGGGACGTTCCAGCTGGGGTAGTCAGGATTATTACAATTATCGTCGTCGCCACTCAAGCACCATACAGGCTTCTCCCAAAAGGTGAATAGCAACCAGAACAGCAATAAATACGGTGTTACAAATCTCCTTATGTGCCCTCCTGCAAAGAAAACGTAAACAATCTATCAACTGAAACAGTCTGTGAGAAAAAACCGAGTGATAACTGGGTTATGCACGTGCAATGACAATGTATATATCACAACTTGAAAACTTGAAAGCTTGCTGTGACAAGCATTGTTGCACCAAGATCTCTGCGGCCGATGTAACCTGCTAGGAGGGACAAATTTTTGGAGGGACCCAGGTCCCCGTTGAAGTGCCCTTAGAATGCACTTGACGTTCGTTGTACTGTGTCCGACTGAAGTTGGATCGAGTCCTCCCAAAAACCGCCCTTACGATTCCTTCGTGTTTGAAATCCACACCCGAATAGCGCTCGTGTAAGTGTAGTGAGTGAAGTGGAATGGTGTTGTTTTTGGGCAGTTGAGATGTCGTGCTGTGGAATGAGTTGAGGGAAACGTATTGGAGAAGTACCGTGAAGTGTAGCTAGAGTACAAGTGAAGTAAATTAAGCGTAGTTTGAGGGTGGCTGCAGTGTAATGCAGTACGCAAGGAATGGAAGTGTAGTTTGAGGGTCCCTGCGTGTTGAAAGTGCGGTGTTGGAAGTGCACTGCAAGTACGTTTGCAGTACGGCGCTCAAATACCCGCGCACTCGATTATAGGATAACATAAATGCATACGTAACCACACAACTGCACACCGAAAGAGCGTTCGTCGATGAGAATATTCTGTGCTTCATATCCATGCTTGTCGCCACGCTGCCGTGCCGTAGAAGTGACGTAGCTCACCTATGACATGTGACGTCCAAGGCACCGAGCCGTCCTGAAGGTATTTAGTGCGAGAGGTTTCTTCGATAGCATCCATCACGAAGCTTATGGCCTTCATCACGTGCCGCTCCCGGAACACCTTTTTCCACTTTTTCCACACTTTTGCTGAATTCTTCGCCGTTTCTTCCGACGCCGTCTGTGATTCGGACAGGCTTATCAGAGGCACTCTTTCCTCGAGCTGGCTTTCGCGCGAAGAACTCGTGCTTGTCTCGCCCTTCATAACCTGCGGCAAGTTTTGTACTTTTATCCGGAGAACATTCGTGCACCATACCTACCTGAACTCTACTTAGCAACGCGTTAACTTTTTTGGCGCTTGAAGTATCTTATTGAAAATTTTATGCGGACGATCTTATCGGTGAGTACGCCTGCTGTGTTCCTGTCGAACTCTGCATGACATAGAGTTCTTCGTGATGACGCTACACAAGCGATTTCGATGGAAGTGGCCTTGGGATAATTGAGCTGGAAATCAGCACAGCATTGGCTTTGAAAAACAAAAGTCAGGCTGTAGGACTGACTCGACTGGTGAATGTCTCTTTGCCAGAAGCTCGCCAGCTATCAAGAATGGGTGTGCCTAAAATTGATTCTCCGAGAGCAAGTGCTTAACACACCTTATCTCAACTAAATACTGACGCTAGGCGCAGGATGACGACGGAAGGAATGAGTTCTGCGGCTATCGGAGATCGCGAAAACAAATAAGATAAATGCGAGATAAATTCTACTTGCTTCTCCTTCTCGACAGCGCCCCCTTCCTTCGACAATAGATCTATACCAATATGCTTCCCCAGCTGAGAAACAAAATTTCAAACATCCAATGCGCACGAGCACAACCACCCCGGGTGCATTGCTCCTTCAATCGTTGGAACCTGCTCTTTGTTACAAACAATAAGCGAAGGGTATTTCCCCCTATTTTATACATTCGAGTGGAGTGCGATGAATGCTTATTTTATATGAGAAGTTCATGGTTTCGTGGCCACTTTGGAAACCATCAGCATGGTTCCGCGAAACCATGCATGGTTTCCAAACCGTGGTTTCGCGAAACCACGGTTTCGCGATATTCCCCCGAATATTCCGCCTGGTGGCGCCTCATCAAGGCGTCTCAGGCAATGGCACACTTTTGCCTACTGTAATCCGACATCGACAGCGCAGCGACAGTCGCAGTCGTGACACGGTATCGGTAGTCGACAGTCGCAGTCGGAGTGCAGCGAGCGGAGCGAGAGGACAGACGTTGAGACGAGAGGTGCTGTCGATGTCGCTGTGCCCGTCGTGTGTCAACTCGAACTGTCATCACGTTATACAACTGACGTGAGCCATCATGCGTGGTAAAACGCAGAAACCAGCGCACGGGAGGGCGTTTCTAGCTGTGGTGTAGCTGTAGGGCTCTCTCTACCCGTAGCAACCGTAGGTTTCGTATGATTTGATACCTCGCGCATGAAGGCCTTGATCGTTGATGGGAGCGAGAGGAAGGAAGATCTCCTCTCCACCTAGTAATCTGATATCTTACTTTGATCCATATGACTAATATGTGTAAGAGACAATGCCAGGATTCGTGCAACTGGCGTTTATGGACGTGTGCGCTCTCTACTTCAGCTGAATTTGCCGCCCTTGGCACCTACGGTGTCTTCTAAGCTCATCCAGGTGTACTTGCAGTGCAATTCGAATACGCTTACTTTTACATAGATAATAGCAATTATGCAGGCTTCAAATTTTGTAAACAAGTTACAGAAATTTGCGACATCTAATATGCTCTTGAATAAGAAAGTGATTTTTATCATGTTGATATCACTGCCAGGTAGAAACATCTCATTTCTCACCTTTATTTCAGTTTTATCCCCGCTTGCTCAAAACTGTACCACATCTCTCACAGTTTTCACTTTAATAAAATTGTGCACGAGCAGGAATTGTAACGCTAGTGTCTTTCATCGTGTACGCTCATCGCACCACAGTTCAGTAAGCCCTCAATTCTAAAGCTCCTCAGCTTTCTTTCTAAAGCATCGTAGCTAACGCGAAAACTGCTGATCACTATGCTTTGTGTTTTCGAATAAGGTGTTGCTGCATGTACAAGCGGAGCACAGAGTCACGCTCCGACCGGAGTTATCTTGCACTTGAGGTGCTTTGTGCGGATCTATGTTGCATTGATCCACCACAACACATCGTTTCACAAAGGGCCTCTTGTGCACTTTGTTTTAGTACCCCAACGCAAGACGCCCACGCGGCAGCTGTTACAGCAACTAGCTCCATACACGAACTGAAGGAAACCGATCTGTCAAACTGTAGGAGCCCTTCCCAGTTCCAAGAGTTCCAATGGGAGACAACCTCGTCCGAGACAATTTATTCCAACCTGCCTTCGATCTCAGATAGTCCACTTTCCTTCCCAGAATCAAGTCCTCTCAACAGAACGCAATCAATCTCGTCAATCCCATACAGCCCATTGATACCTGCGCGGCCACGTACAAGCGCACGCAGTTCAACACGTGTATCACCTACACAAGAAGATGTATCCGCGCCTGCTGCACCAAACTCGCCCCTCCTGATGAAAGCGGACGCTATCAGTACTGTGAGGTCTTTTCGGCCTTCCGCGGACGGGCTGCGCTGTCGGCGACTGGATAAGCTGTCTTATGTGTCACCGCTCACTCGTAACTCCAGGTAACCGTGTTTCTCTTGCAGCGGCGAACTAGTTTAGCGACGCGACGTCGCATATTCTCACAGATTCCGAAATCTGCGTGAAAGAGAAAACGGTAACTTGATAGCTGAGCGAAGCAAATGGAAGAATATGCTTGCGAAGGAACATTCACTGCCTTGTTTTATCCTTCGCAGCGGAGTCTCTTACTCTTGGATCTATCGTAACGGCGAAGCACCGAACCTCTGGTACAGGTATCCACATGTGGACTCTCCGTCTTCCGGAAGGCCCGATGCGCGCTCTCTGTGTCGTCCGCTCGGCCTGATGTTCCCGCCCTGCCTTCAGCATCCTGATTCCCTCTCCACGCCTTCAGCTTGGTCTGATGCCTCCTGCAGGCCGGATACCCCCTCCCCGCCTTCAGCTTGGTCTGATGCCTCCTGCGGGCGGATACCCTCCCCGCCTTCAGCTTGGTCTGATGCCTCCCTGCAGGCCGGATACCCGCTCCCCGCCTTCGGCCCGGTCTGATGCACTCCTGCAGGCCGGATGCCCCCTCCCGCCTTCCAGCTTGGTCAAATGCCTCCTGCAGGCCGGATACCCGCTCCCCGCCTTCAGCTTGGTCCGATGCCTCCTGCAGGCCGGATACCCGCTCCCGCCTTCAGCTTGGTCTGATGCCTCCTGCAGGCCGGCTTGGTCTAATGCCCCTTCCTCACCTCCCTCTAAGCCTGTTTTCCTTTCCCTGTGCCTTCCCCTTGGCTTAATACCTCCTCTCACCCGCACCTCGGCATGATGCCGCCTCCCTGCACCTTCAACTCGGCATGATGCCGCCTCCCTGCACCTTCAACTCGGCATGATGCCGCCTCCTGCCATCCCAGCAGCCTCGAACCCTCTCCCCACCTTCACCTTAGCCTAACGGCCCGTCTCTGCACCCTCAACTAGCCATGATGCTCTCTACCTCTCCTTCCATCAGCCTCACACATCAGCCCCCAAGCCTCCCCTCGGCTTGAAGGCCCCTCTTCTCTGCACCCTCCCACCTTCCTCTCTGCCGGATGCCCTCTCCTCGCATTCATCACGGCCAGATGCCCCTTCTTTGCGCGCCCCCCATTGCCCGGATGCCCTCTCCACGCCTTCCCGCCGTACGAATGCCTCCTCCTGGCGAGGACATCTTTAGCCGCCCACCGCCTCTATTCGCTATTCTTCTGGCGCCCGCTTTCCTCTGAGATGCAGGGCACACGGCAGCCGTTGCTTGGCACCCGCTGGGCTAGGGGTTGAAGGGCCTGCACGGTCCGATTTGAGCCGCCCTGATTGATCCCGCCCCTTCTCCCAACCGCGGCGCCCCAACAGCCACATGGCAAGCATCGAGAAGCTTCCTGCAGGCGGGGACGCGAGATACATCGTCGTTTGGCAAGCGGCGGAGAACTTTGCAGGCGCGCCCCTTGCTGCCTCCCACTGCTGCGCACCGCCACACGATGGTCTCGTATGTCTACTGTCTACTTCCATGCCGAAATTCCCGGCACGATCAAGTGAGGGCAGGCAAGTTGCGTCTCTGGCATAGGGTTTGCCAGGCCTGACTGATGATGTGACCGTTCTAGGAATGGGGCAATGCGGGTACGGCTTGTCATGATACGACTTGGCAGCGAGGCGAGTGTGATGGAGCACGCGTGGGGAGTGATGGAAATGGTTGGGCAGGTGCACAGACCATGCACGTCCGAGCAAGCACTTCAGACAATCTGATTGACTGGGGGCCTTCAAGGTGCGCACCTGACTGACTGGGGGCCGTCGAGGTGAGCACCTGACTGACTGGGGGCCTTCAAGGTGAGCACCTGACTGACTGTTCCAAGGAGTAGCATGACGGGGGAGACAAAGCGGGGAGAGCAAGGGGCTGTGGACTCGCACACCATCGAGAAAGCCAGCCCCTGAAGCACTGCTGGGTGCTGCTGCAGGTTTGATTTATGATTGGCTGGTGGGATGGCCTCAGGAAAATTCCAATCCTTGCCTCCGGCGCAATCTGGGCCCCTGTGCCCTTTCTCCGCATTGCAAACGATCCCAATGATGAGGTGCGCACCTCGAAGATCCGTGCCAATCTAGCGCCGAGTACAGAATATTGCCAGATCCGTGCCAATCTAGCGCCGAGTACAGAATAGTGCCAGATCCGTGCTAATCTAGCGCCGACTACAGAATATTGCCAGATCCGTTACCTAGCGCCACTACAGAATATTGCCAGATCCGTGCCACCCTTAGCGAGTACAGAATATTGCCAGATCCGTGCTGAATCTAGCGCCACTGCGACCAGCCAGATCCGGTGCTAATCTAGCACCGACTACAGAATATTACCAGACCCATACCCAGCGCCGAGTACAGAATAGTGCCAGTCCGTGCTGGTCTAGCGCCGACTACAGAATTCAGCCAGATCTGTGCCATCTAGCGCCGGAAAACAGAATAGTGCCGGCAGATCCGGTGCTGTAATGTAGCGCGGAAAGTACAGAATAGTGCCAGATCCGTGCCAATCTAGCGCCGAGTGAAGAATTGTGCCAGATCCGTGCCAACAGATTGATTGAATATTACCATCTGCGAGTCTTTTCTATTTGCTGAGCTGGTGTAGTTTTCTGTGCGGAGGCGCGCAGTGCTGCCCTCGCACCTGGCATCAGGGCATGCGCGAGGGGAGCGTGCACATGATCTGCTCTGCCATGAGCCCTCTCTTAGAGGTATGCGGCGAATTCAAGGTTGGCGTTTGCGTCCTATGACACAGTCGGGGGTGATGTCGCAGGACGACTTCTGGTTATTTTATGCAGAGAGCTCCACGTGTGTGAGGGATGTTCCGGACCTCGGGCGTGCCTATGCGCCAGGTGTGCTTGTAGTGCTGCCCCGGACCCTCGATCTGACTTGCAGCTGACCCTCGATCTGACCTGCGGCTGACC
>LGRX02006003.1:0-20292 GCA_001247695.2 Cymbomonas tetramitiformis
GGATCGCTTTCAGGACACCGTGACGCACAGTGCCCATGCCGCCCTGCTGTGCCATGTCTGATCGCTTTCAGGACACCGTGACGCACAGTGCCCATGCCGCCCTGCTGTGCCATGCCTGATCGCTTTCAGGACACCGTGACGCACAGTGCCCATGCCGCCCTGCTGTGCCATGTCTGATCCTCCAGGCAGCAGGAACAGTGGACGAGGGAGGCACGCACCGGATCACTGGGGCTCGGTGTGCTGGTTGAGCCATCGCCAAGCTGGCCATACGCGTTGTTGCCAGTAGCAAACCATTCTTGTCCGCGAACGGTGAGAGAACCGAAATTTACTGCACAGTCAGGCCTCGTGGACTCAAGGCGTACTGTGTTTGAGCCATACCCCAGAGGCATCGCCAGCTCCCTGTCACACCAGTGGCAGAACTAACTCATTCACACAGTTCACACGACATTGTGATCGAGCCGTACTCCCGAGGCATGTCCCGGGGCGGGCGCGCTCGCGGCCGCAGTCTCAATCCAGGGTGCCGCAGGCAGATGCAAGTCTCCTCCGTGGACACAGCACTGCAGGCAGGCGGGTGGGGAGCAGAGGGCAGCAGCTGTACTTGATTCCCCATTCCGAGTTGGAGGAGGTCCCACAGAAGGTGATCTCCTGCGCGTCCTCCGCGCTGCTGGAGAGAAGCATGGGGCACTCCCCGCATGCGCCCTCCGCCAGCCCCAAAGAGTACAGCAGCTGGAGGGTAAAATGCTGCGGAGCTGCCTGGGATCCATCGTTGGCCACGCTCCATTCGATGACGTCGCCACTCCTGAGCCCGTTCACGAAGCCCGCCTCGCTGCCGTATCCGTATGCGAGAGATGCGGTTGTGTTGGCTTCGGTGGCGCTGTGCATGGACTGGAACTCGCCTGTGACAACCAACCCACGCGCCCTCGCAAGAGCTGCCACTTGCCAGGCAACAGCACCTTCAACCACCCCTTCTGTACCCTTTATGCAGAGCTCTCCACATTGTCCGGCCCAGAGTAGGGCCGGGGAAATTAATTTACTCATACGCCCGAAGGGCGTGGTTTTTTCTTTTTTCTTTTTCTTTTTCCTCCACATTGTGATCCGTGGCATGCAGTACAGATCACAGACTAACAATCTCACCTGCAGTTTTGAAGAAGCTCTGTTCTGGACCGCATTCGATGTCCACCACTTTGTACTTGGAAGACAGAGGTAACTTCAGAGGGGTTGTTGATGATCTCACAGAAAGATCTTGCCCAAGCTGACCATAGGTATTGTCGCCCGAAGCCCATACAGTGTAGCCTGCGGCCGTTCTCAACGGATATGTCATACTACTGCACATCACTCACAGATGGAGGAAAAGGTACATAGAGTGTGATGGCAAAGATCCGAGCGCAGAGAGTTTCAGATCTGGCCCAACCATCTTCCACTTAAGTTGGCGACACCGACATTCCTAACCCTGTCGAGAATGCGGCATGAGGTCCTGTACCCATATAATTTAATGGGTCATAAAAAAAAGTACTAATATGCACTTAGGCACAGGCCAGTGCACGTAAAGAGTAGAAAGCACATCTCTTTTGACCAGAAATATGATGCACGCACTGTCAAAGTCTAGATGACAGAAGGGGGAGGGAATAGCGCCCGTCGCACTCAAACACATCACGGGGCTAATTCAAGCTCATATCCAGATTCGGGTTGCTGGTTTAAGGCACCTACTGGTGGCTGGCCTCTCGGAGCTGGCCACAAAATAACTAAGAGATATAGACCAAAGCAGACCCTACCAGAGTACCAGGTAGCAAGTATCAAAGAGGCATCTTTGACCTGCTTTCAAACTTGAATATGACACTGAATAGCAACCGACTTAAAGCTCAAGGTACAGACTCAGGTTTCAGCTCTGACGCCTTTGCTGCCCGCACGCCTCCCCTTGCCTCGTGGCACCAGATGAAAAGTAAACAGGCAAAAAAGCACCCCCAGAATCCTCAGATATAGCACGCATACACGTTCACCTTGGGAGTGGCTGGCGGATGAGAGTGTGAGGCTGCCTCAGTGCATATGAGTGGAGTAGTACAGCATCACCTCTGGGCTTTTGGAAAGGTCCGAGAGAGAGATTATGCATATTCTTGGTGCGTATCACTGTATGTGCAAGTACATTTCACCTTTAATACGAAATAGATAGATGTGTCCTTTTCGTAGGGGGGACTCGCCTGAGGTGAGAAATAGTGTGTGGCTATCTCCGCCACAAACTTGCATGACAACATGGGAGCTCAGCACCTGAACAGGTGTTAGCCGGTTTACACTGGTTCCATCTCCAAGTGAGCCATGTACGTTATTTCCCACGGCATATACCTCACCACCTGTTGCAGCACAGTGAGCCAATACAAGTTGTGTACAAGTAGAGAAACCCAAAAACCACTCTGCATCTTACCCTCATGGCCATCTCGAAAGTGGCTTACCACGGGTGCACACAACTCCAATGGTCAAGCCTCTTGATCGCTCAGATGGCAATTGAAAGTGACTCCCTCGCAGGCCGTGAATCGGAGGAACGCCACTTGAAAGGAGCTACGCAAAAAGAGAAAGGCATCACGAGCCAAAGAATCCATACATACCTTGGCAACGGTAACCAGAGTTCTTGGTGGAGCTAGGTACTAGCTGTGGATTCTCCTGGATCCCGAGATAGCAGTTAGGTGAACCACCAACGTATGAGTATTCCCAGACCGTACAGGTCGAGTCAGCCCGACAAGCTTGCAGGCACTCCTCTTCGTTGCTGACCAAAATATCCGAGGAGTAGGAACGTTCAAAAGTTCCACTTGCAACTTCCATATTGAAATCCACGGAGCACCCTGTAAGTCAAGGATCGGAAGCACCAAAACGATTGTAAGCCGGGAGCACTCTACTAGAATACAACATGAAGTACCAAATAGCAGTCGGGCTCAGCAATTTGGTTGGTTTCACATCCTCAGGAGACCTCAGGAGAGATAAAGACTCGCAGGAAGGCCTGACGAAACTACTGCGCGCTACCCTCGGCGGACATCACTGCAGAGCACTTCAGCTCTTAAAAATATAACAATGATCGGATACTACAAGCTGTCAAATATTCAAAGGAAACCCTGAATGACCGTAAAAGACCGTAGGACCCACCATCGGACTTGGTTACGAAGAAGGAGCGCTCATTCCCGGCTGTCACGCTTGCGATGTCGTAAGATCCCACCAAATCAGCCACAACGGGATACAGCTCATTTGAACCGCCAGTCGCACAAGCCTCGCACGAGATTTGTCCGAAGGTGTTTGAACCGCTGGCAAGAGCACCGCCCTCTGCTCAAAACCAGCCACACAAGAGTCAAGAAGTATGTCTCACATGTCAACTTGATGAATTATATACCCCCAGCAACATCTGCAAGACCTCTCACTTGACACACCCTCAGTTGCACCGGGTGCCCAACATTTGCAAAGTGCCTGGGCTCTACAAAACAAGTGCCAGTGTCTGCCAACAGATCCCTGCAGCTGCCCAACATCAAGAGTTTGTGCCTTTAGAGAGCAAGTTTCCCTTGAACACAGACTGCTTCGAACTAAGAGGGGCATCAGGTTTTGTATTTGTGTTTAAGTCAGCACACCATAACTGCCTCAAAGTTCTTAATACAACACAAAAACATTCTTCTTTGTTCATGGTCAACAACATCCATATTGAGCGTAGTTTCGGCAAAGACAGAAACATGTCATGAAAAGGTGCAAACTGAATGATAACAGGGGAGCACATCAACTACGATATCTGGTGTGGAGGAAAGAGGAAATAGTTAACAAATATAACGGGGCACACACCAGCTGTTACAAAGAGCGTGTGACTATTTCCTGGCAATACACTCGATACTGTTGAGGGAAGAGTTTCAACTTGGGCAAGAGTTTGGGAGGCTGCCGTGCTCCCCACTCCCAGCTCGCCGTAGCCGCATGCCCCAGCAGCATAAACCTGACTTGCTGGGGGAACAACACAACGTGTTAGAACACATAGAGTGGCGTGAGAAGGGATGTCGGTACCGAGCCTAACTATCAAGCAAAGGTGGAAATACTTGCAGAAACGTGTTTGTACCACTACACGGCATTAGTACCACAGCGACTTGACGGCCAAAGCAAAGAGCATTGTCAAGGTGCAGCCTGGTGAGGAACCGTTTCATAAAACCTTGAAGGTGAGCTTTGGTTGCTCTTAACTTCCAAGCATTCCTGGTTCTACTAATAGCAATGAAATGTTAAGATGATCAGGGAGAAACTGACCTGGCGAGAAAGGCGCAAAACAGGTTGCGGTTGGAAGAGCCGAGGGATTTCCTGTGGTGATGATCAATGCACCATCTCCGGTCCTGCAGTTTAACCGAGTCTCAAAGTTTTCGCAGGATTCGGTGAAGAAAACTTGGCAGACCGGCTCGCCGCCTAGCTGCCACGTATAACCAATACAGGTAGAAATCTTATTGCACTCATTTTGACAGTCTTCTTTTGTGCGACCGTTTGTCAGCTGAAAAGAGTTCGCTGTCGCACCATACTCGTTCACGCAGCGACCGAAGCCAACCGCAGGGTAATATGTTACTGTTTCCAACACCCTCCCCGGCCCCGTTTGCGGGAGATTTCAGAAGAAACAGAGAAGGAGACTGTCAAGGTGAGTGAGGCGCGTATCCAAGCAAGAGTTGCCTTTAGGGAAGCCAGCGTGCAGTCACCGCAGATCCCTTGCCTGAGCAGTGAAGCCATGTGCTCTCTCCTTTATATGCTGACTTTCCTGGCAAGCAAACTCAAAACAGGGGAAAACAAGTGTGGCAGGTGGCACTTACTTGGAGGGGAGGGGGAGGCAAGGGGGGCGGTGGGGATGGTGAAGGTGGTGGTGGTGAATGAGGTGGGGGGGGAGGTGATAGGGGAGGTGCTGGCGGTGACCCTGCATTTTGAAGGCAGTTCAACTTACAAGTCAGACAAGATACACAGTAATAGTGTGGCTTGAAGGCAAGTGAAAATACATAGCAGGGGCATAGTGCGATAGGCGGAGCCGTTGTGGAGCCGAAAGACAAAGACCCTTTCAAAACTGCGTTGTCCAGCTTTGATATTTCATAAACCCCCGGAATGTAGGACAGTTCCGTGAAACACGTGAGTCGGTATGTCCCTTAAAGGTAAAAAACACGCGAACAGCCCCAACTGCAAAGCCATCGGGAAAGTCGGGACTTCAAAGAATCATCCAAAAAAATGCAGAGGAAGCCATCAGGGCTAGAAATATCACACTCAAGACAGCAGCATCTGTACAGTTATGCGAGGCGGGATAACAGCAGCACTCGTCACTCTGGAAAGAACGCGAAGAAAGTACGTTCAAAGCGCTCTGTCTGGATACCCCTTCCGTGTACCACGATTGCCTACTGATTTAGCCTCTCAACTTAAAAAAACTCACAAAAGACCGTCAGGGTCACCAGTGTGGGTAAATTTTGCAGCAGAGTCAAGAGGAATAGTAAGCAGGGAGCGGGAAGGGGGCTCACAGTCTCCGCAACAGTGAACGCCCGCTGTATCAAGGTCACAGGAATGAAAACCTTCCGCATAGTTGTCGCACTCCGGGCTTATGCCGTCAGACCAGAAGGACGGCCTACTTGTCGAGGCGGTCGTCCACCCGCACGTACAGTTAGCCATTTGTCCTTGAAGTTCGTATTGGTCACAAATATCATTGATACCGTGCTGATGGCACTGGTATTCGGCGTCGGTGTACACAAAAGTTGCCGGTCCAACGTATGTGTGCATTCCTGTGATCGCACCGCGCTCCAATGTAAGTGCGTACCGTGGAGCGAACTACCAAGTAAAATACAAGCGCCTACTGCAAGGTTACTCCGGCTTTGGCTTACTTGGAGGTGGAGGGCTTGGTGAAGGCGGAGGAGGGCCAGCATCTGCCATATTCAACAGTATTCAGTCGCTGGTCAAACACGGTCCAAGGAAACTATTTGTTGGAAGTTACAACAGCTTCAGAGCACACGCATTCTCGAAAATGATAGTTGAGGCCGATGCTAGCTGGCAACCTTCTTCGCTTGAACACACCATCACGACGTGTGCAACTCAAACGCTGTGCGAAAATTTGCAGGAGGTCCCAAAGAGTGGACCGCATGACTGTTCGAATAACTAACGAGGCAAAGCTTGCCACCGCTCTGTTGTTGCGGTTGATACAAAAATACAGGTTCAATAGGTAGGAAAACAGCACTCACAAGCATCGCAACAGTGAACACCCATGGCAGTAGCAGCACAAGTGTGATAACCCTCTCTATTCCCACAACCGCTCGTAGCAGAAGACATCCAGTAATAGCCTTGTGTGGAGTCTCCAAACGTCCACCCACAAGCACACATCGAGTTCCCCTCCAGCTCTTCTTTTGTACATACTGCGTTGAAGTGGTTTTGACGACAAAGTTCTTCCATTTGACCCTCGTTATAGTTTAGTTGTCCACCCACATAGCCGTAACCTGACCTCATGATTGTTGACAGAACGCAGTCAAAATATACGATGTTGTAAGCAAAATTGAGAAACCAAAAACATGTGGCAGAAGCACGGCAAAGTTAGAGCCCATTTTCAAGTGAAAACTTCGGGGAAGACCCCACACCGCACAACAAAGGAGACCTGCGGAATACTGTGTACAGAGCGGCTTGGAGAAGAGGTGTGAGCTCAAAAATACCTGCGACTGCAGCCCTCAACTGGGACAAGAACACTAGCACCGAAAAAACCTTCATGAGGTTTTTGAGCAAATTAAAGTCCGTATGACGTGGTAGACTGCTGCAGTCCGACCTCCACGTTCAGGATCAGAACTTGCAAAACTGCTACAACCGCAACATATGATAAGAGCCCTTGAGAGCCAATAATTTTCGGAAGAACAACAGGCCTTGAACTGAATCGAAGGTGAGGTACTTGGAAAACATCGTATCAGCTCTTGCGAAAATATAATGCCGTCCTCGAAGAAAAAAACATGCGGGTGTAGAAAGTTGTGGGCAAGAGCTGTGAGGCAAGCCGCTCAACCTATCGACTCGTTTGTCAGTTCAAAAGTCGCGTCTTCAACGGACACGTTTGCGTTTCACAGACACCAGTTGTAAAAAGAATGCATATAATGCGTGCGTACGCGCGCGCGTGTGGGTGGGTGAGTGAGTATGCACGTGTATTCTTGAAAAAAGAAAAAAACAAACATGGTAACAGCTACTGCGATACGGCATCAACCATTAGAACTGGCCCTGCGCGCGCACGTTTCATTTCGATAAACCGTCTGCACAAGTTTCACACGGCCTTATGAAATGATATGGATGTGGTTATGAATGAATTTGGACGGACCTAAAAATGCGACATTCAACAAGTTGACCAATTTGAATGGCGGTTGTTAGTGAAGACAAACTGGAAAGAGGTAAGGTACAAGGTGCAAACCTCGGCTGAAAAGCCTGCGACCGGAGCGTTAAACACGGGGAGGACTCAAAATATTTTCAATGATTTCAAAGACCTATCCCCGATGTTGCAACGTTATTCAGTCTGATGGGACTGATTTTCACTGCACTTAAGCGTAAGTTATCACTCGAAGAGTTAGGGTTATTCACCGGTAATAATAATAATAATAAAACATTTACGCTAACAAAGGGGACAAAGTCCTGAGAGTGCAGTATCCCTGCAAAGCAGGCAAGTGAAAACACCCCTGGAGGGGCTACTCCCTCTGCTACAGCGCGCCCACAAAAAGGGGCTCAGCCCGCCTGTCAGCGGGGTGACATCTAGAGAAAAAGCTAAGTGCTAGGCAAAAAAACTCTAGAAGATGGAGAAGCAGCCATGGCCGGGTAAGTGGAGGGGTGGCTGAATCTGAGTGGTGGGGAGGGAAGTCGAAGAATTCAGGGGGTTTTTGGAGACGGTTGAGTGATGTGAAAGCAGATAATATATACTATACGTATATGCTTGCACTGGAAAATGTGAGGCAGTGAGATAGGGTTTCTCGGTTCGGCTAAAGTCAGATTAAACTGGGAGATACACAGTTTTAAGCTAGCGGACGGACCGTGACACTGACACACGAGCGGAGATAGACAGCAGGCACTGCAAGTGACATCCGAGCAGGCGAGGGGTGACACAGGGCCCCACTGACCTCCCCCCTTATGGGGGGTGAGAGTCAGTGTTCCCATGACACCACCTCACCCCGAAGGTGGGAGGTGCACTGCAGGGCCAGCCGGTACTCCCGGGCAGGCGGCTAGAAGAAATGTAATGTTTCTCAGCTACTAGTCAACTCGTGATGTGCCAATTTAGGGGTCTCAATCTAGGGTTTGGAGCTGAGTGCCAATCACGACTCCAGCTCCTGGAATGTGCGGCACCCAAACAGGTGAAGATCGGAGTGCTGGCCAGTCGGTGTCCTCGTCCTGGAAGGCCAGGGCGGCACCGACGGGCTCATCCGGAAGCGGTGGGGCAAGGTCCTCAGCCGCAGGCACCACCAGAGCATCGCCGTCGTCATCGTCAATCGTGTCACCACCACCAGGTGCAGGCAGCAAGAGCCGCACGGACTGGAATGCTGCATCAACGGGCACAGCAGGTGGGGCAGGGGCGGTGTCAGCAGGCGGCGGGTCGAGCGGCGGGCGAGGCGGAGCCGGCTTGGAGGTGACCAGGTGCTTGTTGTTGGCGAAGGCCTCGATGCACACGAAGGGGCAAGCACCACGAGTGTCGGGATGAGCATCTGTGACACCCCACACGCGGAAACAGACAGCACACGGATAACCAGTACCAGACCACTTAAGGTATAAGGCGGTGGGGGTGTCGGCCACCCACTTCCCATCAAGCGGCGTGTCGGACTGCTTCTTCGCGCGGAGTGCCATGGCCGTAGGGCGGCCGGGCGGGTCAGGGGTCTGGGGCTTCTGGGTGGCGGTCTTAGGGCGGTACCCAGAACCCTCGGACCGAGTGTCGGGGCTCGGCGGGGACGAAAGTGTGGCCAGGGGGCTTTCGTCCCGAAATGCGAGACGGATGCGGAGCGCGAGGCGGTCAAAAGTAAAGATGTGACCTGACCGTAATTCGCGGAGCACCACCAGGTACAGTGGGGCGACGTACGGACTCTTCTTGGCGGACTCGGACAGGATGTGCCAGAGGTCAGCAACGCGGTCGGAGTCGGAGTACGCAGGCTTGAGCTTGTGGTGACGTTCACAAAGGCGTCGAATCGTAGCCAGCTGTGGAGCTGGGTCTACGGTCTCAGAGAGGACGACGGCCCTCATCTGGGTCCAGTAGCGCATACCATCGGCGTCGGGCACGCCCTCGACCTCGTAGCGAAGTCGCTGGAGTGCATAGCGGCCGTCAGCGGGATGGGTACGCGCACACTCGTGGTAGACAGATAATGCGTTACCACGAAGGGGGTGAGGCAGGAGGCAGAACAGGATCTCGTTCACAGTAGAGTGATAGAAATCGTAGTCGTGCTCCAGGTCAAGCAGCTTGGCCGACTCCGCGTACGAGATCGGGAACATGACGTGAGCCATGCTGAATATACGGACGCCGTCACCGTGTCCACCGCGTCCAATGGCGTTCTTCTTGTCGTTGCGGGGCGTGTAGCCCTTCGTGTCGTCGAGACGGTTGTGGAGCGCCTTGATCTCCTTCTTCATGTCGTAGAGCTGGTCGCGGAGCTCGCAGAAGACGGTCTTGTAGTCCTCGTCGTCGCTCTGCCCAGCCAGGGTGAGGGCGGAGAACGTGCGCGTAGCAGGCGGGACGTGCGAATCCGTTCCGTGTTGTGCGTGGCACTCACGGGTCCATTGCTGAATGGTGGCAAGGGACTCCGCCGCACGTTGGTCGTGTAGCAACAGACGGTTGACCACCGGGGCGTAGAAGTTCGGGTCGAGGGACTTGATGAAAAGGGACTTGACCTCCATGTCGTCGAGAGTGCTCTTCCGTCGAGCGGACCGGAGAGCGGCGTTGAAGGCGGCGATTGCCCGCGACGGGTCGAACTGGTTGATCTTGATGGCCAGAAGGTCCGCGGTGCCCTGGAAGGGCCCGCCGGAATCCAGGAGCATCCTGGCGATCTCCAGCAACACCCGTTTCCCATCAAACGGGTGTGCCTCCGCTGAAGATTCCATCCAGTCTGCTGCGGGCGACACCGGAGCGACGATGAATTCCAGTGTCGAAAACAGTAGCTTGTTCGCCTCGGCGCGAACGGGCAACGTGGCATCCTCCAGGTCGAACAGAGAAGAAAACGCGGACTCCTCAGTGACAAAAATGTCCCGTAATGCCAGCACCAGACGGGCGAAAACGGAGCTGACGTTCGACTCCGTACCGTCAAAACGGCCATGTTTGTCGTCGTACACCTTCTTGATGACGAGTTTAGCGGCACGCTCGTCGAAGGATTCTTTTGCTAGACGTTTGACAGCGTCGAGGAACAGTGCCCCTGCTGACTGGGCAGCTGGGGTAGCCGAAACCGTAGGGGTGGCTGGAGTGGTCGCATGTCGAGCTGCGGCATCGTCGAAAATTGTAACTAGTGAGCGGCGTGCGGCCGCGGTGTGAGATCTCGTAGAAGTACCCATAGTGAAATGACTGCAGAGATAGGGTGAGGTGGAAAGTGCGAGGCGAGACCAACGGCGTGGGCGACGGCTAGCGAGTTGCGGCGGGTCGTCGAGGATAATCAGGGAAACAGCAAATTGTGCGTGGTCGTGTGGGACGAAAGGACGCGATCAATGTCGTACGGTGTTCCGGAGACCAGAAACAACAAAATCCAGCCCAACGATACTTCACGGAAAATAAACTGCCGTCAGCGCTACCCAATCATGTCCAATCAACCGCGTGTCCGTAACTGAGCCATACCGCCCGTACCGAAAGTCTCTCTAACGCGGGTCCCTCACCCCATCTCAAGCGCCGGTGTTTAGCCAATCATGGCCAAAGTCGCAGTGTAAAATTAAGCGTGCGTGGTACCAAACCTGCTGAATATATCAGCTTGGTTGTATATTCGGAGTGTGGTGCATCAGAATAATAAACCGGATAAACAGAATACCGAGTCTTCCCGTTATATGTTCGGGGTCTAGGGTTCCGGGACCGGTGACAGTCATACACCCTAACTATAGGAATGACAGTCGGGGCGTCACTTCCAGCAAGCCAGTCCAGCGGTGAAGGCAGCGAAGTCAGCGTCGGCGGTGGCGTTGTCAAAGGTGTAACCAGCGGGAAGCTTGAAACCAGCGGACTTGAGGAAGCTCACGAGGTCACTTCCATACGTAAAAGCGTAAGAAAGTTGATCACGAAACTCCTCCTCGCGGCCCTCCTCCACAGGCGTAGTCACCAAAACGTCAGGGTCATTGAAGAAATCAAAAGTTGTTGGGGCTTCAATCGTAGATGTCGGTTTTGCACGCAAGGACGAAGTCCCAACGATGCGGCGGGGTCGAGCACTCGAAGATGGTGAAGAGTGCGAAGCCGTCGGTGACGGGGATGGTGACGCACCAGCGCGTGTGCGTGCAGCACGAAGCGCGGAACCAATCGTCTCACGTCGGGCGGAAGCCGTGTCGGGTAAAAAGTAATGTCGGTCCAGTTGATCGGAAACGCACAAAAAAGTGCGCTGTAGTGTCGGTACTAAGGTAAATGTCGGTACTAAAAAATGTCGGTACTAGGGTGACCTATGCGAAGGCAAGGAGGTCGAATGTCGGGTTGAAGTGTCGGTACTAATAGAAATGTCGGTACTAATTTGAAGTGTCGGATAGAATCGCAGGGCGCGAAGCGGACGGAACGTAAGAAACAACACCTTTGAACGTAGGTGGGTCCAGACCTGATGTGAAAGCAGATAATATATACTATACGTATATGCTTGCACTGGAAAATGTGAGGCAGTGAGATAGGGTTTCTCGGTTCGGCTAAAGTCAGATTAAACTGGGAGATACACAGTTTTAAGCTAGCGGACGGACCGTGACACTGACACACGAGCGGAGATAGACAGCAGGCACTGCAAGTGACATCCGAGCAGGCGAGGGGTGACACAGGGCACCACTGACCTCCCCCCTTATGGGGGGTGAGAGTCAGTGTTCCCATGATTGAGAAGGTGGCCGAGGGGTGGGCGGGGGACATGGAGGGAGGAGGGGTCGGCCCCTCCCCTTTGGGTCTCGTTGGGGGCCGGGAGTTTACACTCCCAGCTCCCAAACTATCCTATATTCGTATCGCAAGTCTTTGAAAATTATTGTAAGAGGGTTTGAAGGAAATCGTTTGACTGTTGCACGGCTTCTGTTTCTGTCATGGTTTCATTACGTGAGATGTCAACTGTATGTGGGTCGGTGTTTAAGGTGGTGGTTGCGGTGTTTCGTAACTAAACACGTCTCGCCTGTTTTTGGTGTGTTGCCTTCAGATTCTTGAAAGTTTTTTGAGAAGTAGTTTAATCTTTACACGAGGAACACATCGTGTCGAGGACGGTACCGAAAAGAGGGGGGAGGTATCCCATGAGTGTAAGAGCTTTATAATGGTCTCATACTGTCTGTCTGAGATGTAATCATAGTGTGAGTTGCTGGATTCAGTGACCCGTAGGTCATAACTATTCTGACTCCCGTTAGCTGTACCAGTACTCGTACAGTACTAGGTGACAGATCCCTAGGTCACAGACACGTTATATTCGTTTATCTCTTATAATGAGTTTACACTTGTATGAAAGATATTCAGTGACCGCACCCGATATAATACGTTATATTATATCTCACAGGTTATGGGGTATTACCCCGCTTTTATCACTGCCGACTTTGCCATGATTGGCTAAGCTTTTCCGCTTGGCGGGGCGTTGGGGCCTCGCGAGATGTTGAATTGGCCACTTTAGGGCGTGCGGTTTGCACCATGTTGCGGTGAGATTACGAGTTGGGACTTTCGGCAACTTCCTCGAGTGTCCGCGTTGGATTTTGTTTTGGACTGAGCTTGATCACCTTTGTCAACATCTCCTTGGCCGTCGCGTGTTCGACTTCGTTGATTTCGTTCGACCCCTTCTTCTCCTTACTCCGCAACTGCATTACGGTCGCCCGCCACCTTACAATTTGCACCTCGCCTTTCCCCAACCCCCCTCCTGTAGGAATTTATTCTGATGACTTCATCCTCAGTTGGAACACCGGCCATGGGCGCTAGAATGCGTCTAGATTCAATTTTTGCTAGGAACGTGGGTGCTCGCTACAAGAGCACCCCGCAGTCAGCGAATGTAGCACTCGCTGCTGCTGACAGGACACGCAGCAATGCTGTTTTGCAATCGTCTTGGGACATTGACGTTGTGAAGCGTGTTGCGAAGGACACCGTAGGTACTAAGGCGTCCTCGTTTTCCGGGAGTGAGCCTCATCGACAACTCCTTTGGGATTCCTTGGTTACTGCCTTGGAGTCCTCGTTTGTCAACAAGGACAGCGCCAACGAGGACATCTTTGACCTCGTGGACGTCACCAAGGAGGTTCACCCGATCTTCAACGACATTTTACTTCGCGCGTTGGTCTCTTTGACAACGCCACACTCTCCAGCTCGAAGGTGGGTTGACGCTTCCGCTCGGATTTCTCCGCGCGACGGTAAGCGTGCACTCCTGGAGATCACCAAGCGGCTGCTGCCGCCTGGGCATCGGCCGCTCCGCCACCATGAAGAACTCTTAAGCATTTCTTTTGGTTCTTCTAATGACCCTGAGCCCTTGGTCGCGCAATTTGACGAGTGTCTTAAAGCTATCGCGGCTAGCGGAGCGGGCCCCCTTGACGACGAGGCCGCCAAGAGGCAGCTGCTGGCGGCACTGGACGTCGATTTCTACAAGGAGGTGATCACCCCGCTCCGCCTGGACACCGAGTTGGCGAAGGTGAGCATCGAGGAAGTGTACACTCACATTCTAGAGGTGTGGTGGTGTGCGAACCCTAATGGCCCTCCCACCCGCACCAAGACAGCCGCGACTGTCCCGACGCACACGCCTCTCGGATTGGCTTACGCAGGTGACGGACAGGGTGACATCTCGGACTTCCTCGAGGAGTTCGCTCGTATCATTGGTGAGGCCTCTACCCTACTCACCTCCCTCCGTCATGACGAGCGCGGGATTGCACCCGACACACCGCCGCCACGGAGTGATTTTCGCCGTAGGCATGGGAGCGGTGGTGTGAAATTTCCACCGTCCAAGTGGCGCGACGAGAGGAACCGTCGGACCGACGGTAAGTTTCACGGACGTAATCGTCACGTGGGTTGGAAGCAACGTTTCGCGGCATCACCGCTCCCGAAGGGCGGGAATTGGCCTCAAGGCATGAAGCCGCAGGGTGCTAGGAGCATTTCTTTTCACTCCGCATCCTCGGCATTCGTTCAGGAGTGCCCCCTCTGCCCTGGGCACTTTCACGACACTGCACGTTGCCCTGAGGTGTGTGGTTCGTGCGATGTGGACCTACGGGATGCCGCCATGGACCTAGACGAAGTCGTTTCGGCCTTTCAAACCGCCTTCGACAACGAGAACGACGAGGAGTTCGCTGACTTGTGCCACGAGCACGACCAGCCACTGGTGCGTACCGATCCTGAGCCTTTCACCTACCCGGTACGGCACGACGTGGGATTGCGTGCACACTATGCGGGCTTGGGTCATTGTGCTTCGGGCGCCGGCATGGGAGATGTGCTATCAGATGCACGGGGAGTACTCGAGTCCCTGCGGTCTGCGGCTACGGCTGCACAGGTCGGTGGTGCTACCACAGCTGGTAAGCAACCACCACTGCACATCGGCACTTTGTCTGTGCCGCAGGTGGTGTGCGATGCGCCACCACCTGCCAATCGCGAGATCGACACGGGGATCTACCCTATTTCGGCATCGGACCCCGCTTCTTTCGATTCTCCTTTCGAGGAACCGCTACGAGTGTCTTTTATGGACCGGGTGATGCCCGGATGCCCTGACCCTTCCCTTCATTTGTGTTCAATTGAGCCTTCTCACGGCTCGATTCACCCGGAAGAGCTTTCCGTGATCGACGATGACGACGGCTCCGACAGTTATTCCTTTTCCGGAGACGAGATTCCCTCGGCCCCACCGGCTACACGGTCACGTGTCGGTGTGGCAACATTGCCGAGGGTCTTCTCTCTTGCATCTCTAGCCCTGCCCGCACTCATGTGTCTTGCATGTGTGTCAGCGGTTCAGGGTTCGGTGGTGCTCGATCGAGCCCCTGAATTCACCGCAGCGGTACATCCCACTGGGGTGACTGCCAACAGTCTGCCTGCCTTGCCGTACTATTTTACTTTCGGCATTTCTTTTCCATCTTTGGTTTCGGCGGGTTTGAATTCTGATTTTCAATTTTCGGAATTTCTGATTTTGCTCTACGAGTCTTTTCCTGCCTCTGGTTTCTGGTCTTGGCTTCTGGACTATCTGGTTCTGGCTTCTGGTTGGTTCTGGCTTCTGGTTCTGGACACTGGTCTCTGGACTCTGGTTCTGGATTATGACTTCTGGACTCTGGTTCTGGTTGAACTTCTTTGACACTGACAACTTCTTCAACTCTGGTGAACTCTGCAGCTTTGTAGACCACTTTCAAAGTGGCTGAGTATCTGCGAAATTGAGCTGTAGGAACTTAGCTTGCAAGCAGGGTAGAAGTCTTACCGTGGCGGGCCGGCCCGGGGCCGCAGAAGCTCGCTCCGGGCCGAAACCGGGCCGAAGGGGCTTTCGCCCCCGGGCCGCACAAAAATATGAGCCGGCCAAACTTCGGCCAAAAATATAGGCATTTTATGCCACTTTTTATCAAACCCCCATACTTAATTTCAAAATTTCGCGGGCATTGTTCTTCCTTGACCGTTTTGGCCGAAAGCGGGCCAGCGGAAATATAGTTTACGGGCCGTAAAGAAAATTGGAAGACTTCTACCCTGCTTGCAAGCAGTATCCTAGCAGCAGTTTTAGGAAGGGACCGCCCTGGCTAAAGCACAGGCCTCCCTCTAGCAGTTTCCAGCTCTTAGCTGTTTGTTGTTTCGGAACAATTTGCTTTGTCTGTGCTCCGCTCTCTGCCACCTGTAACAGCACTATGTACAGTCACAGGGTGGTGTGCTGGATTCAGTGACCCGTAGGTCATAACTATTCTGACTCCCGTTAGCTGTACCAGTACTCGTACAGTACTAGGTGACAGATCCCTAGGTCACAGACACGTTATATTCGTTTATCTCTTATAATGAGTTTACACTTGTATGAAAGATATTCAGTGACCGCACCCGATATAATACGTTATATTATATCTCACATGAGTTAATATCACTAACTTTAGCAAGAACAGAAGAGGGCGGGTCCATATGGTCATTATATTCGAAAATGGAACCTGCTGGAATTAGGATGCAACCGGCATTGGTGATGCTATATTCAAAGTCGTATTGAAGACTATTGGTTCCTTCGATTCTGACAAAGACATTAGGGTTTTTGGCATTGTTACCGTATTCTGTATATTGAATTGACATGGCCTCTAAGTCAA
Source organism: Cymbomonas tetramitiformis (assembly GCA_001247695.2). Classification (NCBI taxonomy): domain Eukaryota; kingdom Viridiplantae; phylum Chlorophyta; class Pyramimonadophyceae; order Pyramimonadales; family Pyramimonadaceae; genus Cymbomonas; species Cymbomonas tetramitiformis. The sequence continues at coordinate 16,351 of LGRX02006003.1, forward strand.
TATTGGTAATATGGATAAGAGAGATGGAATCTCGGTCACCATTTCCTTTCCGATGAAACTCACCCATGTCCGGGGGTACTATGCTGTCTCTATATTGTTTCTTGACATATCTGTCCTGTGGGTCCAAATCTACGGGGTTTTGAAGCATTTCCTTTTCGATTGCGGTTAGCCATCCAGGGGCTCTATCACCGTTCAGCTTGAAATAGCCTTTGCTTTCTTACCAGTTTTTTAACATTCCACCGCAGGGAGTCAGAAAGGAACCTGTGTGCTTAAGGTTATATTTTTGAATTGCGGAGGTAACATTCCTTGACATGTAGAGTTGTCTGGGAAGGGTGGTGACTAATTTGGTTTCACCAGCTTCGTTTTCAGGGTAATTTCTAGAGTCGATAGCGTATCCAAGTTTTGCCATAATGTGACCTGTACGCCTGAACCAGTTAAAGCGTTTGTCTTTTGTGTGACTGTAGGTTGCATAGTGTGATAATGGGAAGCCCGAGATGGCATTATTACTCATTTCGTTGTTCATGTTATGAATTATTATTTTAAGCCATAGATTGCTATTTCTACGGTATAGTGAGATAAGGTGGGGGTCAGTGATACAGTCCGTGTGGTTGTGTTGCCAATATTCGTGTTCATCTGCAAAACACAGGGTGCTCATGGTTTCACTAATACACGATGCGGTTGCAACATCGAAGACACTATCAATACCGTACCCCCCCTGTCTTAGGGATTCGCTAGCAAGCGATATGATATATGATATATGATATATGGCGCGGCTATTATTGAACGTTAATAGCTCACGCAGCGTATGTGTGGGTATGAGTGCAGACGCTTCTCCAGAAGTGCTACTGTAGCTCAATGCTACCTCATATTACTCCAATGCCCCGCACCTCTCAGGTGCTACCACAATTGGGTTGTGAACCCGAGGCATTGGGTGAACAACAGTATCGGCTGATCGAATAAGCCATGTGATACCCGCATGCTTGTTCAGTTCATGCTTGAAGCGAAGATGAGTCTTCTCCGAACACTTCGGTTCTTCAAGACTTCATCTTGCTTTGCCATCTCAATGCCAGTACCTGGCCTTTCGATGACAGGTGTCACTCAAGGTGAGTGAATGACAAATGATATGACTGTACATGTCATAGTCGACCGTACTGACGACTGCATGTCATTATAATATATGACATGATACGACATGACATGACATGACATGACATGACATGACATGTATGATATGTATGACGTGTATGACATGTATGACACATATGGCATCGGTCATAACCCTGACAGATCTCCCCTCTTAAAAGAGTTGTGACCTCACAAATAAGGGTGCATACCTTTGCATATGCCTTTGATGTCTTTAGCAACTATGTACACCCCTAGGTGTTACACACCTGATATTTAGGGTGTTACATGAGATATGACTGTGCACATAATGTTTTTCAGATACCTTAATAGGTATAAAATGATAATCCGTGAAAAAATGGAGTCCGAATTTCAATTTTGAAATCTCCCGCAATGGGTTTTTACCCATTTTCACTGATTCTGGCCATTATATATATATATATGTGTGTGTGTGTGTGTGTTGGTCATATATACAACACCCACAGTGTGTGGGTGTAATGTGCAACTTACAGAACTCATGCAACTTATCTCACTTTTGCACATGGTATTTTTCATGGCATAATAGTGAAGATATCTAATGGTCAACATGTGTGGTTACACCGCACATATGGGTTTTGCTGATTGAAACCCATGGAAGTTATGGTCCACTTCCCAATATATATATTAGGTGTATCAACTTTAAGTGAGTCAGTCACTTAAGTGATAACTTGTCAGTAACCTATTATCTACTTGGGCATATGGCAGTGCACTGAAAGAATATCAAGTGATATCTTTAGTTTCCAAGTAGATTCAGACAAAGCTTGATAAATAAATCAAAGCAGTGTCACACACACATGTGTGTGTGTGTGTTGTCTATAACAACCTCTATCAGATGTCAATGTGATTACTGATCTGAAAGAGTTACATGCAATTGAACTGATCAATACTGTATCAATTGTCAGAATGCAATGTAGAAGTTGTTGTTGCTCCAGCAATAGTGTGTGGGACGCATGGACAATGCTCAACGGTGACCAGCTGTTATTTGAGCATTGTATACTGCCTTCGGGTCTGGAGATATCTCCATCCAGCCCTTCAGCATGTTGGTTGATCCTGTCCCATATCTATCGCCATCACTTGACATCCAGTACGCACATGTGTTTACTGGATGGTATCTATGTATTATGTGTTGATGTCATACTTGATCATTACACTTATGAGTCAGTGTATTGTCAACTTACATAGTAGTATCAGTGACTTGATTATTACACTTAGGAGTCAGTGTAATGTCATTATACTTAATGATGTCAATGTTATAACAATACATAAGTCACTGCATAGGTACTTTGTGATTGAGTACACTATGTGTGTGTGTGGGATATGTGCTACTACACACACTTGTATATAGGTAATTACTGATTTATTACACTATACCAAGTTGATCTATCACATAGGATGATATGTATACCACTAACAGCATGTATCTAACATGACGTATATCAACTTAGTTAGTGACTGTAATCCTGCATATCTCATCTGCAGTGATGAGTTGCTTGGGTCTATTTCACACATGGTTCCGGTGAGCATTCCTTTCAGCGATCCACAATAGAATAGTATACCCATCCCAAATCCTACGCCAGGGTATACTGAGCTAATTATTGTGTTAAGACCATGAAGAGGCACCTTACACCATGTGGGTTCATTTATAGTTTACATGCACAGCAGGTATGCTATGTGCAATGTCTGATGCATTGTTATATGAGACCATATATACCAGATGCTATCGTGATCAAGCTGGTTTATGCATGACAGCTGCTATCGTGATCAAGCTGACTGCATAATGTATGCACATGTCACTGTATAACAAAGTGGAATCAAACTGCATGATATAGGTTACTCAGTATAATAATGCATGGATACATCTTGCTGCATGCACTTGGTATATACTGAATGATTAGTATATACTGCAAGTGTGTGTGTGTGGTGCTGCATGTATTGTAGGTAATGCACACTCATATGATTATTGCTGCACAACATCCACTTATCAGATGTCATACTGTGTGTGTGTGTGTGTGTGGCCCCGCCCTGCTCTTGATTTGCTTTTCACATCCACTGGGATGATGATGGGCTGGCTTTTGTTGGCCGATCTCATGCCGTTCAGTGTGTGTGTGTGTGTGGGTATAGTTACTCACACAGCATATGGTACACACTCAAGATTGCAAACTTGTATGTGAATTTGACAGTGAATGGATAATACTATCTTATGTGCAAGCATCACAGACTTAGTATAGCATGCTGCATATGTATACCATCATCGCGCATCATCTGTTCATGATAATTCCAGCAGGTATGTACATATCCTGTCAAGTAAATCATGGTGCGCGCAGACGAGTGATTTTTGCAACGTTCATTTCAAATGGTGCAAATGACGATATTTTGATGACGAGATCAGTGTACGCATCAAAACTGCACTGAGCGATATAGTGCTAATGGGCGATTTATTGCGATTATCAAAGTCGCTGTCGTGCGCGCTGCGAATAGTTAGCATATCTCTGTCGCAGTATGTACGGCATATGATACGAATGCCATTTCTCGCACGGATCATATTCTGATGATGATCTGATCATCCGCGTCTCAATATGTCGCATCTCGTACAATTTGCGAATGGTGGCAGCGCATATGTACGATCGGCATGTTGTATGCACACCTTCTCGCGCTGTTATCTCAGACGGTATGTACGAACAAATGCGATTGCGACGACGATGTCTCCTCGCGCACTGCTTTCGCTGTCTATTCCGCAGCGGTCGATATTATGCGAGATATGTTGATATGTGCGTCTGCGGC